>VDFB02089894.1:58168-250177 GCA_007258455.2 Sequoia sempervirens
TATAATATTGTGTGAGTATTAATTTTACACTAACACCCACTCCTAAGTGAAGCTTAGGGAAGCTACACACACAAGCTAAAAGTAAGGATGGGTCCTAACAATAGGGCATAATTAGGTACCTATTTACAAACATAAGATATCTCATATAATAGGAGTAAAGGAGAAAAACCCAATGGGATAAAACCTCTCTCTAAAAGAGATAAAACAAGTATGTACAAGTGATGAATAAAAAATGAACAAGTCCATCATAAATACACAATTAATCCCCATATAAGAGATAACAAATGAAAGATATTCTAAATCCCATCCAAGAAGTTTATCCTAAACTAATGATGAATGCTTGAAGACAATTTAAACCACTATTTGCAAACAACATTTCTCCCCTTGGGAAGAAATAGATCAACTGGTGACCATAGAATCCATTCTCACAACCTAGAGGAATAGGGAACCCAAATCAAAATGTGTGCCTTTCAATGTAACTTTGGAATTCTCATTTTGGAAAAATATGTCTCCTCAAAAATAGGAATTGAATGTCCAATTATAGAAGTAGAACCAAGAGAGGGAAAATATGAATTGAATATGAAAATATAGATGTAATGATATCACTATCATCAAAGATGTAATGTACATCTTCTAATGAATCCTCCAAATTAGAATTTTGATTCTTCATAAACAAGGATGAAAAGTTTGATAAATAAGAATCCCAATATGGTGGGTTTGGAATACTAGAAATTTTCCGCTACAAAGATTAATGGAAGCACTCAAAGAAACAACACTAGACTCTAAAATATAAATAAGTGATGGAGGTGTGATATCAATAGGAGGAGAAGGAGCAACAAGATAATTTTATGTATCATCAAAATATTCAAGACTTTTAAAATATTTAAGCTCCACTAATGTATCAATATCAAAAGGTATATAATATGCATCATTAATGGGTATGAGGCAATCTACAACATAATCATTTGGGAATGGTGATGCACAATAGTCTCCATACATTTCTCAAATATTTATCCAAAGTGTGTGTGGCCACTTAATGCCTTAAATAACACACACAATGTCATAATTGACATTGGAATAAATTACCATTTGACATGATCAATATTATTTTCTAATGTTGATTTCCTCCGAGGTGTATTAAGTTCAAGTACAAGTCAATAAAGATAAGGTAAGAGATTAAGCCACCTAAAATATGTTAGGATGCCTTTTCACCAAGACTCGTAATTATCCTTATTCAATAATACCACAAAAGGATGAGTAGAAAGACCCATGATACTCTCCTCAAATAATAAATTAGAGATCAAAAGTCTCAATTCATATCAATTCTAATAAATAAAGCCTACTCATGAAAATGTAAATTTTCTAGGTACCAAAATGCTTGCTATCAACTAGAATGCATAAAATTGACAAAATAAATAAAAGATACTTGGATTTGATTCTAGAAAAATTATATGGATGGATAAGAAAATCTCATCAATAGATTTCCAACACCTATTCGATCTTGAAAAAGGGAGATTCAAGGAGAAAGTTATGAGTGTGGAAGCCAAAAACGTAATTTTGACTTCAAATAATAATAAAATTCACCAACAATAAAATCTAGAAAAAATAATAGCACCACTAGGAATTTCTTGGAACTAGCTTTCTTACGCCTACAAATTTATATTTTTTTGACTTCATATGCTCAAGATATGCAAAAAAGAAAAAAATAGGTACTTATAGCAAGATTGGGGCCAAGTGGTGGTTCCTTGGTAGCTAGATGGGCAATGGTTGGGCAAGAAATCGACAGTGTAGCTATTGGAAGAGCTTGGTGGCAATGATGTACAGTTGGTTCATGATGGTGTTAGAGTTAAGCCCCTTGGGAAAATCATGACTAGGACCCATGACTTTGATATGACCAGTTGCTTATTTTAATTCTCCCACCAAAATTCTTATTACCATTAGGTAAATGCATATACCATTGTGCAAAAATATAAATAACTACTATATAATTGCTAGAAGAATTCGTTGGTAAAAGAAAGTGCCAAATATATTTAAAAAATACCAAATATAAAAATTAACTTTTAAACAAAAGGATAAAACAAAAAACTAGAGCCAAAGAAATACAAAAAATGTATGGCTAGTATAGATTATGTAAGATTTACAAAATTTAACATATGTCAAAATTTAAACCCCAAAAAATGCCCCAATATTTCTAGTGTTTCATTTTGGAATTTGGATGGGTGATCTTGGGGTTTTGAAACCTTTTAGATGTAATCATGAGGTTCATTTTACACCAAGATGCATTAATTACAACCCCATGGCTAAAAATTTGGTGTTATGTGTAAGTACTAATCTAAAAATGAAAATTAAAACAAAGTAAGCATACAAGTTCCTATTTCAAATTATCACAAACCTCTAGATAGAGCTCAACAGTGAAAGCAAAACAAGATAATAACATACAAAATTAAATTCAAGTGTTACCAAAACCTCCATTGTTAAATGATTTTATCCTTGAATGATTGGTATGCAGATGCTCCTTGCTTGAATGATCACTAGTTTGACAACATATACTTAGTATAAGTGATAATGGATTGATTTTTGGATGAGAGGATGCCCGAATTTATAGATTTTGGGAATGGGGAATGGATGACCAAGATTTGATTGTGAGATGAAGGGTGGAGAATGGTTGAGAGGAATTCCCTATGATTTAGGAGAGGATGAAGGGTGGAGATGAAGGTGGTTAGAATGTGAATGGATATGATTAAATTACCAAATTTAGTAAGTAATTGTGAGGATGGGGGAAATTAGGGACATGTGCACCTAAGAAGGCTATAACTTTGGGATGTATTGAGAGAATAATGGGACCATAAGGAGAAGTGTTCCTAGGTGTCCAATATTCTTGGAATATGTTAAGATAATAATGGGAGCACAAGGAAGTGTTCCTAGGTCCCCATTATTCTTGGAAAGTGGTGAGGGAATATAGACTTTATTAAATATTATTATTTAATTATTTTAGCCACATTGCTCAGGAGGATAATAGGTGGAATATGCAATTATTTATTTATTTATGAGGATATGGAAAAGGTGATAAGTTAAATAATATGATTATTTAATTTAAGTGCAAGACTTTAGGTGAAAGGGATATGTCCTAGGTTAATTAGGACTAGTGATGGGACATAGGCCTAGGTGAAGGATTTTGGTCAATTGGGGATTATGTGACAGGGTTAGTGATTATGGATAGACCTAGGGTATACTTTAGGTGTCTACATTCTAATACTAGGTTAGTGCTCATAAGTAGTGTAGAGTAGCGGGATTCGTCACCCCTGAGACTCCAGGTCATAGGAGAGTCCCAAGGAATGAACTACCCTAAACTACCTCAAATAGTTTAACAAGTTGGGAGAGAAGTTGAAAAGGAAGGGAAAGCAACACACCACTTTCCTTCCACAAAAGATAGGTATTTCAGAAACTGGGTGAGCTGGCCTTAAAGGTTTCAGACTGCAGACCAGACAACTCACTGTTTGAGGATGACAGCGTCGGAACCAGAATCTAGTGTGGTGTGATGGCATCTTAGGGATGCATTGGCATCCTATACGGATAGGGGTCTAGCAAACAAACAAAAAATGCAAAGGTCCTATTAATGACTTGACTAATAGAGTTTTCACAGTTTATGGAAAGAGTGCAGAAAGCAAAAGGTGACAACAAGAAGAACACTTTAAGTTATTCTAATGCAAAAATGATGGAGAAAAGTTAGAAAATGTACCTTTTATATGCACTCTAGTCTTCTAGCTGATTCCAAGCAATGAGCCTACACCTACACACAAAAGAACAATAAAATTTTAGGGTTGTATTTGAGGTCTGCCTTAGTCAGACCCCCATTTTGGTGTTCCCACCTCCACAGACAGTCAAAATACCACAAGATAGAGAAAGCAATAGAGAATATAAAGGAAATGATACAACTAAATAGAAGCACAAACAAACAAAATGCTACTCTAAAAGTATGATGATGCAACCAAAATAACAAGATCCAATATTACCTTCCCAAATATGAACACTCAAGGTCGCTAGCGGAAGGAAGAGAGTGAAACCACCACATAGAGAAGATGAAGGTTGATAGTCCAAAAGTGGCAATGGTGTTGCAACAAGAAGGAACTGTTGAAGCCAAGAGAAGGGCTTGTAGTAGGAGAAATGGTGTAGAAGCAAGAATGAAGTGTGAAGAATGAATTGTATAGTCTGTAGAGCATGAGAGAATGAAGAAAAAGTGAATAAAGCCTAAAGAAGTGAAGGATTAGAGTTTGAATGCAAGAAAATGGAGGTAAAAGGTTGATTCTTGTTGGTTAAGGAAGCACATAAGTCATTACCTTCGTAGCCAACTGGAGACGTAACGGTTCTACAGATTCCAAGGGTAGGAATCTTGTTAGGATGCTAGCACGATGCTCAAACCTTTGTGTGGTGTGTGTGCATCCCTGAAAGAGATTCCTCCACTGACGCAAAAAGACAAGGCCACATAGATGGAGGAAGCTAATGGTGGCGGGGTTGCATCAACGAACTTATATTTTCTAAAGTAAAGGTAAAATAAATAGGGAATTTTCCAAGGGTGAAAATTCGTGCCATTACAGGTAGCTCCATAGAAGTTAGGATGATTTACAATAATTCTTCTACAAGAGAGAGAAACACACAATAGTTGAAAACTAAAGGAAAAGATGCAAAAACTAAATTTGGTTCATTCATTCATTTATTCACAGATTTAAAAAATTGTAATAAGATAAACATCCACATTTTCCAAGAACAGAAAAGTGGGAAAAATAAATCTTATGATACATGTCACAAGATTGAAAAACTAATAATAGGAAAATAAATTCATAATTAAGACTTCCTCATAAACTTATGATAATATGTGAATATTAATTTTGTACCAACAATATTAACCAAAAACATAGCCACCTTATCTTTTTGGCTCATGAATGGCCTTATTTATTATGATATGATTGCTATTTTTCTCTTCCAACCTCATCAATCTTCATCTATTTTTATATAGCTTGCTTGGACTTTTGATTACACCTTATGTTGTATGTTTATCCTTTTCATATTTCACTCCTTTGTACATGGATTTTTCCATCAACAATTATTTCTTCACACATCTTCATCCTCCTTGCATATTTATTTATGTCTTTTAAAATTATGACATGTTTCATTCTTTCACATCATATTTCTTGGTTTCTTGATTTAGAGGTGTTCATTTGGATATTATCATATAGGTCATGTATTCTCTCATCTTCCTTGAGAGATAACCAACTAATTTTTGTTACATTATTATGTAATATAATTGCTCCTACACCATTTTATTTTACATGGTATTCCTCACCATTAAACTCATATGTTTTTTATTTTACATGATATTCATCTCGTGGGTTTCTGCATGATCATATAACACACCAATATATCATTTTTACACAATCACATCTTACAAAATAATTTTTACATGACATTTACATGATCACATCTTTTTCAAAACTACATATTTTGATCTTCCATAATTAAAATGTGGCACATGGTCATCTTACTCATATTAATACTTGTCCTCACAATGGGGGCAAATTTATGGGAACCATTTTTCATCCTTCACATGATCTTTAATAATCACATGATGTGAATCACATTTAGGACCAATGTGGCCATTACATCTCCTTACTCCTTGAATGAATGGAAAGTGTATTTTCATTGTTTTCCAATCATTTAATTTTGGGTTGTTTTCCATTGTTGCATTAGCGTTTATCTATAATGGTTTCCTATATTTCAACAAATCTCACTTTCTAAAGAAATTACAAGAAATATAAAATTTGTGTTTGTCACTACCATTGAGTCCACCCTTTACTTGGTTTTCATGCTTCTATTAAAAAATGATTGGCTAATGTAGGAAAATCCAACAATCTATGTCATCCTCTTGCTATTACACCACCCCTGCAAATAATAAAATCTTGTTTTTTCATCTACCCCTAACAAATCATACATTGTGTCACTCAGGAGTGTTGTAAATTGTTCTAAAATACCCCTAACAAAAGAAAAAATAAGTATGTTTTAGTAATGCATAATGTTCTCCATTGCTGTGATAAGTAATAGTTGAAAGAGTGCATCTAAGAGGAAGCCTACAAATTACAACTAGTAGAAGTTGACTATGTAGGGGACTTACAACTATTATTATTGCTATTATTCATGGATTTCACTACCAACCAACCCTTGCAATTAAGGTTTTATCACAAGCTTCCTACATTGCAACACCAACATATAATAATATAGCCAATGTTTAATAGTTCCACGTAATACTCAATATGCCAAGTGTTGAAAATGAGTTTTAAATTTTTCTTTCCTGTTTTGACAATTGTTTGAAAACTATCCTGCATGAACTATTCATGTCGACGTCTTTTCTCTCTCTCTCTCTCATATCTGCTAATAATAATCTTTCTATTATTAATAGAGTTTGTTGCTTTTAATTCAAGATTGCATCAAATTTTCATTATACTTGAGTTTAGGATTCGATATAGTTTTGATTTGAAAATAGTGCTCAATTTTTTTATATCAACAACAAATTCTATATTTGATATCATTTTTTTGAAAGACAACATATAACTGACAAACAAGGAGCTGAGTATATAGCGGAGTAGGTTATTGGAGAACTAGAATCTCCATTAACTTGGAAGGAATAAATAAGGCCTTGCAATTTCTGTTGTGGTTCAAGAAAATATAGTTGAAATAACCCTTTTGCTCAATATTTTGAATGATAATTAAAATAAGAAGAGATTGTTAGTCGAATAGGAAATAAAAAGTTTCATATAATAATTCAAAGACCTCATTTGTGCAAAATTCACCATACTACATATATTCTCTTCTCTCAATCATTTCTTCCCACCACAAAATGAATTCTTTAGTGTTTCAGGTAGACATCATCATGATTTTCCTCTTTATGTTTGTTTGGATAAAGTATTATTGAACCATTGAGCAACCATATACACTTATTTTTTTGTAGTCTTTGCAAATTCCAATAACCCTCTTGGAACATCTTCAATGCCTCACATTGCATTAGTGTAAAGGTTGTAAGTGATAGCATGGATCCTTCCTCCACTACATGCAAATCTTGTGGCTTATGTAATTTAACCAATGAAAATAGCCTTGCAACCATAGTATTTGGCATATTAGATAATATATCAATGTTGCTAATCAGTGGAGAGATTTTCCCCAAACTTCAATCATTGAGAGTTTTATGAATGGAGAATCTAATTGAAATGCACTTAATGTAGCTAAAGATACTAAATACTGTTACTGTAGATGCATAAAAATTTCTTCATAATAATTTTTATCCATTGCATATTTCATTTGATCATCTGCATAAGAATTCATCTATAAAAGTCTCTTCTTCTCACCAAAAAGCATGCACTCAACTCCAATTTCATAATTCTCAATTTCATTCTACATAGCCTCTTGTGCTTTTGCTGCAAAAATGTAAGAGCAAAGACAAGACTTTGTAGATAGGAAAACAATGGAGTTATCTTTCCTTTTGAATGTATTTTCTTTGATTTCTTAGAATTATAATTTCATTTCTGCATTTTTTCTTCATTTTGAAAAAGCTCTATTGGGAATGATGTTGAATCCAGGTTTATTCTCATTTGTGAATTCAAGGTTTTTCATTTTCAGCATCATACAGTTACAATGTGTGGATGTCCCAAATTGGAAACAATATCAAGATTATCTTCTCTAATAGGGCTTCAATGTCTTCGAGTGCATGATTATACCAAATTGGAAATAATATTAGGGTTATCTTGTCTATCAGGGATTCAGTCTCTTCGAGTGTATGATTATCTCAAATTAGAAATAATATTAGGGTTATCTTCTCTAAGAAGGCTTCAGTCTCTTTGAGTGCATGATTGTCCCAAATTGGAAACAATAGTAGGGTTATCTTCTCTAATAGGGCTTCAAGTTATTAGGGTGCTCAATTGTTCCATATTCTAACAAGGCTTCAAGAGTTTGTAGTAATGGACTGTGAAGGGTTGAAATCATTATCGACCCTTACGTACCTGCCATTTGGAGTGAGTCACAATTTTAGGATGTCATCAGTTGTAGAGCGTAGAAATGGTAGAAGAGTTGCTAGGATTGAAAAGTTTGGTAATTGAAGTGATTAATGATGGATATGCATGGGTATGGACTTATATTTATGGATTGAGGGTAATATGGTGCAGGAGCACCTCTTGGATTTCATGCCTCCATGAGGCCAATATGTAAATAAGAGTTTAAGAATGCTTAGGGGTCATTTAATAAGGCCATTCAAGACCATTTGAAGGGTGTTTAGATAGGTTGTAAGGTCATTGTACCCAATTTGCAAAAAATGAAAATTGTTGTCAAAAGAGGTCTACAATATGTTTTAGGTGTTTTTTTATTAGAATAAGGTCTTGGTGGACCATTATATCATGTAATTTTTCAATTTAGTGGTTTTTAGGTGTTAAGGGATTCAAAGGTGCACAAAATAAAAAATCTTGCAAAAATGTTGTCAAGGTAAAAATGCAAAATAGGAAAAATGTAAAGGCAGGAAGTTAGGAGGCAGTTTGAATTGGTTATAGTCATTTGAAATGGAGTAAAAAACCTTTAAATTGATGAAGAATCTTGAGCAAGTGGTGTGAGGGTTGTAAATCATGAAGATCAGTATGAAAAGCCCTTGTTTTACATATAAAAATCTATATTTTTTCTAGTAATTTTGTGGTTTAGCCTCTTGTATGGCCCCGCACAGCTATGAACTTGAGGGGCAGTCATTTGGTTTGTTAAAGCTTTGAGTCTTCTACATTTTTTTTTTGTTTCATTCAATTCTATGAATATTTGGTCAAGATATTGATAGTTTTGTGAAAACGGGTAAAACCCTGGTTTAGGGTTACAATGGCTAATCAAAATTGTATTTCTTCCTTTCTGCCTGATGAAAAAGGCTAGAAATTTGTGGAATGGTTCATTATTATCTATTCTTTCATTTTCTAAGGTTGCAGGGTGTGAATATCAAGTTTGCTACTGATTTTGGGATGCGTAGGACTGAGAAATGTGGAAGATCTAGAAAAATGACAGTGAACAGTGAGTTTTTTTGTGTTTTGTTTTGAAATGGACATTCTAATTGGGAATTGTTGTTTGAAAGGGTTATTAAAATTGTTGTGTTTCCTTGTCAAAGCAGGAGTGATGAATTATAAGTTTTGAATGAATCTTTCTATACTACCCTGTTATGACAAAGTTGGTTGTTGAAGGATAACTATGAGTTTTGTAGTACTCATTGTTGAATGGTCTGAAGAATATTGAGGGTAATTTGTGTGAGTGTCATGGAAGTCTCTAAAATTATGATGCAAGTCAATGTGTCTCCAATGGTGTCCAAGTTGAAATTTTTTGAATTGTTTCAAGAAGCCTAAATAGGCCTAAAGGGTAGGGAATAGTCATATTTTAATAGTGTTGTTACAAAAAAAAGTCGTCCCATTCTTTCATATGTTTTAAAATGGATTAGAAGGTGTCTAAAAAGCCTCTTACATTCTGGAGTTTGGGTCTGGATTAGTGGTTGTGTTTGACATATTGTAATTTCTTGGTTACTTGGAGTTTGGTTCCAATGAAGGGATGGTCAAAATATGTAGGGGCAGATTGAGTAGGTGTTTGTTTGGGTTGAGTCAGTGTTCCTAAGGGTTCTAAAGGTGAGGAGAACCTGATTATGGGCCTATGAGATGTAAAATAAAAGGTTCATAGTAAAGAAGAATTGTTTGTAAGTTGATTGCCTCAAAGGGAAATTTTAGTTTGATGAATTGATTTATTGTCAAGAACAAAGTGAGTAGAGTTGGTTGTGGTCCTAGAATTGCATTAGTTGGTATCAGAGTCCAGTAAGGTCTGGGTAGAGGAAGAGTTTGGGTTTGTGGTTATGTGTGTGTTGTGTAGGTTGAGGAAGGAACCTGATTGCCTAGGTGAGGCAAAGTAAAGTGGAAGCAAGGAGAGACTTGCTTGTGAAGATGGATTTTTTGAGAAGATGTTGGCAGGCTAAGGATTCACAAAGAAGGAAGAAGAAACAAGAAGAGAGGAAAATAAAAGAGGATAAGGAAAAGCAAAAGAAGGATCAAGAAATGAGGCAAGCACTAGAGGAACTCAGTAAGAAGATAGAAAGATGTGAGTCTAATCTGAAGCAGTTGTATAGGCAAGCTACAAATTGGAATTTGACAGTGAAGGAGAGAGTTGTGTGGCCCATCAAAAAGATTATTCAAAGAAGGAAAATACAAGCAAGGGAAGCATCAAATGAAGCAGAGGTAAAGTTTGTTGAGCAAATTAAGTTACAAGTTGAGATGGATGATATTCCAATTGTGTGTGAAGATGAACAAACCTTTTTGTTTGTTGATGAACATATTGATGTTGAGATTAATGATATGGTTGTTGTTGGTAATCAAGTAGTTGATGAAATTTTTGCTGATGAACAAGTAGAGAAGGTTGTTGATGTTGATGATAAAGTTGGTAATGATACTCAAGATGTTGTGGATAATAAGGTTGCTAAGACAAATGCTGCAGATTTGTTTGCTAATAAGGTGTATGCAGATTTGCAAGAATATGATGCAGGTTGTGGTTATGATGAAAATGTTGTTATATGGTACTCTAGTGATGAGGATGAAGAATTATATGATGCTACTGAAGTATATACATAAGAAGTGGACTTTTGGGACATGAAAGATGAGAGATTGCTAGAGAAGAGATGGTATAAGAAGAAGAAGAGGAAGGACCCAAGGATAATTGCCAAGGTGAAGGAAAAATTGCAAAAGAACTGGAAGACCAGGAAGGAGTAGACCAGTTTTCAAGAGGACTTGAATTTTCTTTTCTCCAGGAGTATGGTGTAGGAGCACCTCCTGGATTTCATGCCTCCACGAGGACAATATGTAAATAGGAGTTTAATAATGCTTAGGGTTCATTTAATAAGGTCATTCAAGACCATTACAAGGTGTTTGAGTCATTTGAAGGGTGTTTAGATAGGTTGTAAGGTCATTGTACCCAATTTGCAAAAAATGAAAAATGTTGTCAAAAGAGGTCTACAATATGTTTTAGGTGTTTTTTTATTAGAATAAGGTATTGTTGGACCATTATATCATGTAATTTGTCAATTTAGTGGTTTTTAGGCATTGAGGGATTCAAAGGTGCACAAAAGACAAAATCTTGCAAAAATGTTGTCAAGGTAAAAATGAAAAATTGGAAAAATGTAAAGGCAGGAAGTTAGGAGGTAGTTTGAATTGGTTATAGTAATTTGAAATGGAGTATAAAACCTTTAAATTGATGAATAATCTTGAGCAAGTGGTGTGAGGGATGTAAATCATGAAGATCAATATGAAAAGCGCATGTTTTACATATAAAAATTTATATTTTTTCTGGTAATTCTATGGTTTAGCCTCCTGTACGACACTGCACAACCATGAACTTGAGGGGCAGTCATCTAGTTTGTTAAAGCTTTGAGTCTTCTACATTTTTTTTTTCTTTCATTCAATTCTATGAATATTTGGTCAAGATATTCATAGTTTTGTGAAAATGGGTAAAACCCTGGTTTAGGGTTACAGTGGCTAATCAAAATTGTATTTCTTCATTTCTTCCCAATGGAAAGGCTAGAAATTTGTGGAATGATTCATTATTACCAATTATTTTATTTACTAAGGTTGCACGGTGTGAAGATCAAGTTTTCTACTGATTTTGGGATGCCTAGGATTGAGAAATGTGGAAAATCTAGAAAAATGATAGTGAACAGTGAGTTTTTTTGTGTTTTGTTTTGAAATAGACATTCTAATTGGGAAATGTTGTTTCAAAGGGTTATCAAAATTTGTTTTGTTTCCTTCTCAAATCAGTAGTGATGAATTATAAGTTTTGAATGAATCTTTGTATACTGCCTTGTTATGACAAAGTTAGTTGTTGAAGGATAAATGTGAGTTTTGTAGTACTCCTTGTTGAATGGTCTGAAGAGTCTTGAGGGTAATTTGTGTGAGTGTCATGGAAGCCTCTAAAATTATGATACAGGTCAGTGTGTCTCCAATGGTGTCCAAGTTGACAAGTTTTGAATTGTTTCAGGAAGCCTAAATAGGCCTAAAGGGTAGGGAATAGTCATATTTTAATGGTGTTGTTACAAAACAAAGTTGTCCCATTCTTTGATATGTTTTAAAATGGATTAGAAGGTGTCTCAAAAGTCTCTTTCATTCTGGAGTTTGGGTTTGGATCAGTGGTTGTGTTTGACAGATTGTAATTGCTTGGTTACTTGGAGTTTGGTTCCAATGAAGGGATGGTCAAAATATGTAGGGGCAGACTTGAGTAGGTGTTTGTTTGGGTTGAGTTAGTGTTCCTAAGGGATCTAAAGATGAGGATAAATTGGTTATGGGCTTGTGAGATGTAAAATAAAATTTTCCTAGTAAAGAAGAATTATTTGTAAGTTGATTGCCTCAAAGGGAAATTTCAGTTTGATGAATTGATTTGTTGTGGTGTAGCCATGGTAGGAAGGTCCTCAAAGAGAACAATTCAGACCGTGCAGCAAGAGTAACACAAAAAAAGCAACATGAAATATGGAGGAAAATTTAGATTCAAACTTTCTCATTAATAGAAATCTCAATTACAATCAGCCAACAATATCTGGGCTTACAGATTCGGCTCATAGGCCTGATATAACAAGTTCAAAAATACAACATTCCTATATGCTCCTTAATGCGAGTGAAAATATTACATCACCAATCTAATATTCATCTAAACTACTTTTCTAATGATCTATTACAATGATTTATATCACATCCAGAGATCTAGAATCATCTACGTCGGCCAAAGATTATTACAATCTCCAATGAAAGAAAATGTAATGTGTGCATGAATAGGTCGGCCTCAAATTTGAATGAATCCTCGGTGAATGCATAGGATGAAGTGTCGACCCAAATTAAGGTCAGGGGACACTTCATGGAACAATTCAAAACACAATGTAAGGATCTGCAAGTCACGAGAAAAATCCACAAGCGATTAAACTAGCCATTGGGCTTGAAAATTATTCCAGTGTCAGTTCAAGAAACTACCACTAATTCCAGAAGCAATAACTTGTCGGAAAAAGATCCAATCGTGCTCAAATATTGGAATAAGGAAAATGAACATGTCCATGATGTAAACATAGATCCATAGGGTTTGGTGAGAAAATATGATGAATCCACCAACATGAATTGAACAAGAACTTAACAAGAACAAAAATTGAATGAAAATATTTTTGGTTGATGCAAGATTGCCAAGAACCAAGGATGCTCCTGCATCCGACATCTGGGGTTATTGAAAAAGTGAGTCCCTCACTTTGCTGGGGCTAAAGGAAAACCAAAATGGTCTACCTCAGCCTAAAAAATCCAAGAAGAATCCTCCATTGGTCTGCCTTTCCACTTCACAAGATATTCTTTGTACTGTCTTCCATGCATTTTCCTCCCATCTCTGATATCCATAATCTCTTCAATCTCATCTGGCTGTTGTATACGAAACTAGTTCTCCAATTTTGTTTTACTATCTTCACTGAATTCTACTTCATGGTACTAATGTAGATTTGCAATGTTGAATATAGATGATATACCCATGTCATCCGGTAACTCCACTTCATATGCATTTCCTGAATCAAATTTAGCTTATTGCATGTGTCGAATAGAAATATTTCCTTCCTCAAATACACCATCACTTCATCTCCAACTTTGAACTCCTTATGTCTCCTCTTTTCATCTGCTTTCTCCTTATACTTCCGATTCATATCTTCCAATTGCTCCTTCACTTGAGTATGCACTTTCTTCATATGTTCTGCAAATTCCTCTGCTTCTGCACTCCTTTTATCTTCCATACTAATGTCTCTTAACTCTGATATACCTCTAGGATGAACTCTAGTAACAATCTCAAAAGGCATCTTTCCAGTACTCCTGTTCACTGAGTTATTGTATGCAAACTCTACTTGTGCAAGGACTAAATCCCAACTTCCAGTCTTCTCTCCAACCAAGCATCTCAACAAATTTCCCAAACTCCTATTTACTACCTCTATCTATGGGTGAAAAGTAGAACTGAACTTCAAATCTATCTTTAACTTCTTCCAAAGTGTCCTCCAAAAGTAACCAACAAACTTTGTATCTTTGTTTGAAACAATCCTCCTAGGTAATCCATGCAATCTAACCACTTCTTTGAAAAATAAGTCTGCTACATGTACTACATCTTTTGTCTTCTTACAAGGTATGAAATGTGCCATTTTAGAGAATCTATCCACCACCACAAGTATAGAATCATTACCTCTTTGTGTCTTCAGCAAACCAAGTATGAAATCCATATTGATATCCTCCCAAGGTCTCTCTAGAACTGTCAAAGGCTTATACAATCCAAAATTATGATTACTCCCTTTTGCAACTTGACAAACTTTGCAACTCTGCAAAAATTTCCTAACATCCTTATGAATATGTGGCCAAAAGTAGTTCTCACTTACCAATGCTACTGTCTTATCAACTCCAAAGTGTTCTGACAATCCTCCACTATGTTTTTCTTTCACCAAGCTATCCCTCATTAAACTCTAGGGTATACACAACTAATTTCCTCTGAACAACATATCCTCCTAAATGAAATAATCCAACCACTAACTCCTATCCCCTAAGACTGGTTCTTTACAAGCTCTCCAAGGTTCTACAAAATTTGGTTCTTCCTCATTTAAAGCCTAATACCTCCACTCTCATCTCTGTTAGTAAATTCCTTCTCCTACTCAAAGCTTCAACAACTCTATTTTACTTTCCACTCCTATGTTTCAAAACAAAAGTATAACTTTGCAAGAATTCTACCCATCTCATGTGTCTCTGATTCAAATTACCTTGATTGTTCAAATATTTCAATGCTTGATGATCCGTATACAACACAAAATCTTTAGGCAACAAATAATGTCTCCACTTCTTCAAGGCTTGAACTATGGAATAAAACTCCTAATCATACATTGAATATCTTCTCCCACTAGCATCAATCATACAACTTCTCCTACTGAAATAAGCTACTGGTCTTCCTTCTTGAATCAATACTGCTCCAATTTCATTTCCACTTGCATCACAATCTACTTGAAATACCTTATTAAAGTCTGGTAAAGCCAACATAGGCTGGTCAATCACCTTCTATTTCAACAATTCAAAACTTTGGTCTACTCCAGATGTCCACCTAAAATCCTTCTTATCTCCTCTCATCATTTCTGTCATAGGACTAAAAATAGAACTTAAATTCCTAATGAACTTCCGGTAGAAACTAGCCAATCCATGAAATGATCTTACCTCTCCAATGCTATCTGGTGTAGGCCATTCAACAATTGCTCTTACCTTCTCTAGGTCCATCTTCAATCCTTCCATAGATATCACAAATCCAAGATATACCAATTCTTCCTTCATGAAACTAAACTTCTTAATGTTTATCAGCAACTGCTCTTCTCTCAACCTCTGCAAAACTTGTCTTATATGCAACAAATGTTCTTATCTACTCTTACTAAAAATCAAGATGTCATCCAAGTAAACAATCACAAACTTACCCAAGAATTTCTTCAATACCTCATTCATCAACCTCATGAAAGTAGTCGGTGCATTTGTTAGTCCAAAAGGAATCACCAACCACTCATACGATCCTTCATTTGTCTTTAATGTTGTCTTCCACTCATCCCCTTCTCTGATTCTGATCTGATGATATCCACTCTTCAAATCTATTTTTGTAAAGTATCTAGCTCCACTCAAACAATCCATAATGTCATCCATCCGGGGTAAAGGAAATCTATACTTCACTGTGATCTTGTTTATGGCTCTAGAATCTGTACACATCCTCCATTCTCCATCCTTCTTAGGTGCTAACACAATAGGTACTGTACAAGGAATTAAGCTTTCTTTGATCAAACCTTTCCTCAGAAATTCTTGCACTTGTCTATTCAACTCTTCATTCTCTACAGGTGTGATCTGGTGTGCTACTTTATTAGGAAAACTAGCTCTGGGAATCAGATCTATGCAATGACTAATACTCCTCACAGGTGGTAATCCATCAGGTACATTATCTGAAATGATATCCTCATATTCTGTCAACAACTGGAACAAACTGATCTAATAATTTGCAGACATAAACTTTGTTTTTAACTTATTCACCATTTGATCCCATGATCTTATCTTATTCTTTTCCTCTTCTTCTTCTTCATCTGTTTGCAAATTTTCCCACCAAAGGGATGCACGGTCTTTCAAATTTGTACAAGAAAATTTTACCTTCTTATCTTCAGTGGTACCTTCAAAATCAAAATACTTTTCCATCTCTGTTATCCAATCAAGTAATTCTTTTGAATTGGCCACACTTACCATTATAATCAGGTGGTCTATTTGAAACTGTGGCTTAGTAAATTCTGCAACTTCTAGGAACAAACTGATCTAATAATTTGCAGACATAAACTTTGTTTTTAACTTATTCACCATTCGATCCCATGATCTTATCTTATCTTTTCCTCTTCTTCCCTATCTGTTTGCAAATTTTCCCACCAAAGGGATGCACGGTCTTTCAACTTTGTACAAGAAAATTTTACCTTCTTATCTTCAGTGGTACCTTCAAAATCAAAATACTTTTCCATCTCTGTTATCCAATCAAGTAATTCTTTTGAATCCAACTTACCATTATAATCAGGTGGATTGAAATGTGGCTTAGTATTTGCTCTAGTTAGGGCTCTTATGAACCTCTCTTCTCCTTGATCCAGGCCAGGTTGATCTCCTCTTTCCCTTTCTTCCTGTAATTCTATCTCTTCATCACTCACATCATCAACTGGTCGACGTCTCCTCTGGGCCGTTTCAACTGCATCTAATCTGGCAGCAATTCCTCTTAACATCTCCATTAAAGCTGAGTCTGCATTTCCATGTGCTCCATTTCCTAGAACATTTCTTCTTCCCACCATCTTTACACAAGTCCTCTGTAGCTGCATGTTAGATCCTTAGTCTGCCACCCCACAACAAATCTTCAAAAGGACTCCACGAACTCTGGCGATCTCTCATGGATCGAATCTCGCTCTGATACCAATGTGGTGCAGCCACGGTAGGAGGGTCCTCAAAGAGAAAAATCCAGTCCATGCAACAAGAGTAACAAAACAAAAGCAACACAGAAAATGGAGGGAAATGCAGATTCAAACTTTCTCATTAACGTAAATCTCAATTACAATTGGTCGGCAACATCCGGGCTTACAAATTTGGCTCACAGGCCTGATATAACAAGTTAAAAAATAAAACATGCCTATATGCTCCTTAATGCGAGTGAAAATATTAAATCTCCAATCTAATATTTGTCTAAAATTGTTTTCTAATGATCTATTACAATGATTTATATCACATCCAGAGATCTAGAATCATCTGCGTCGGCCAAAGATTATTACAATCTCCAATGAAAGAAAATGTAACGTGTGCATGAATAGGTCGGACTCAAATTTGAATTACTCCTCGGTGAATGGATAGGATGAAGTGTGGACATAAATTAAGGTCGGGGGACACTCCATGGAACAATTCGAAACACACCGTAAGGATTTGCAAGTCACGGGAAAGATCCACAAGCGATCAAACTAGTCGTTGGGCTTGAAAATTATTCCAGTGTCGGTTCAAGAAACTGCCACTAATTCCAAAAGCAATAACTTTCCAGAAAAAGATCCAATCGTGCTCAAATCTTGGAATAAGGAAAGTGAACATGTCCACAATGTAAACATAGATCCACAGGGTCTGGTGAGCAAATATGATGAATCCACCAACATGAACTGAACAAGAACTTAACAAGAACAAAAACTGAATGAAAATATTTTTGGTTGATGCAAGATTGCCAAGAACCAAGGATGCTCCTGCATCATCTTGTCAAGAACAAAGTGAGTAGAGTTGGTTGTGGTCCTAACATTGCATCATAATACTACTTTTTTCAAGAAAAATAATTCATTTTGAGTGGAAATCAAGTTTATTAGTAAATTTATGTATTTCAAAGTTGTATTCTAAAATAATATAGACAATTATATTCACTCATATCCTTTCACTTTATTTGTCTCCTAACCCACACCTAATCCCTATGTCACTGGCTATCTCTTAAATATTCTTCTCACTCAAACCCTCCCACACTCTTCCTCCTACCTTTCCTCATATTTTAACTACACCAACATCCTTTTAACACACTTATTTAGGCCCTAGTCAACCATCTTTAAATCCACTCAATATGTCTACCCTTATTCCTCATATCTACACTCCTCTTCTAACCCATCACATTCTAACTTCTATCAACCCTCCCATTGACCCTAATATTTAACATATTATATATCAATTATGCTCAATGCAAAATAAAATTAATTCCATCCCTTTCCCTTTTGCAAATACATTGTTTTTAGCCTTAACTCATTTGAAATTACTTTTTATTCCTTTCCACAAGGTTTTACACTCCTCATTTCAAAATGTACAATGATAAGTGGGATCCCATGATCCATGTTTGCTCCTTCAATGCATATTCCTTTCCTTGTAAAAATTTGTTCCTCTTTCCTCTTTGTTCTTAGAAAATTAAAAGGTGGGTCTAGATATTTCTCTCCTTTCCACTTCATCCACATCCAACATCTAATTCTATAAAATTTCCTTATAAATTTCCTAATTCATCTCTTATGGAATCTTGACATCCATTCAAAAATTTCCCATTCCCTCTTACCCTTAGACCTTCCTTGCATTCCTACAAGTCTTCCATTTTCTCCCTTTTTGAAAATTTCCTAGCTCACATAAATATTTAAAATCCTTTCAAATATCTTGTTCCAAATCCATTCCCACCATCCACTTTTGCACCCTTTTTTTCTAAAGTTCTCTAAGGCCTTTTCGATGCTTATTCTTTCTTACGTGGGCTAAATTTTTATGTCCAAATACCATTCCCTCCATTTAGGAATCTTGTCTTGATGATCATTCTTACACAATTCCCTTTCACTTCCTCAAAATGTCCCATTCACTCTTTCCCCAAATTTTGTTGAGTTTCTTTGGACTTTGAGATGTCCATTCCCTCATGCACTCCTCATATTTGGTCCGAACTAAATTCTCAAATCTTGTTGTCATGTCTTGCATCAATTTAGATTTATACAAATATTATTGGATGCATCTTGATCACTCCACCCACTCCCAAACCCACCCAAAATTGCTATTAATGCTTGATTTGATATTGTAACTACTAGTCAAATTTTTCTACCTCAAAACTTATTCTTATCCCAAGGGTGCAAATAAAAATCCAAAAGCTATGGTGGATGATGAAGATCACTATATCATCATGAATGTGGTGGTTGGATTTTTAAATATAGAACTCTTGTATACCACCTCTAGGCCATCATTTTGACAGATTTCATAGGATTTCAACTTGCTCCACCCACAAAATTATTGATATTCAGTCGATTGAGTTGAATTCTTGCAAGGCTTCATCATACCAAATTGAGTGCTATAAATATGGATTCATTTCTCTTTCAAATGGTCAATATTTTATCCATATTTATGTGATTTCAATACTAAGCAAGATATAAGGTTTCAATCCTTAAATGTTAGTTTTCATTCTAGAGCAACTCATCTTGCAAATCACAATTTACAAGTAGTTGTCCTATAGTAGCTATTTGTAAATAAATGTCTCCTGGCTAGTTGTGGATATTTAGAGAGACTTTCTAGTGATGAAGTGTGACATGTTCTTCCTAATGGGATTTTTTCTAACCACATTTTCTAGTGTAAGTGTAATAAGTACTTGATAAGTGTCACAATATTACAATGTTTTGCAAATATTTTTTGTAATGGTTGTAGACATCCAAATTTGGACACTTTCTTTTGTCCAAATTTATCCCTTTTTCGTCTAAACATCCTCTTATTTGCATTAATTAAGTAATATCGCTATTATTTAATTAATATTTTCTAAAGTTCTTCTAATCCCTAAGGTATCTAGTTAAATAATTAAATACCTTACTCTTCAATCCCCCCTTTCATCAAATGAATTAAATTCCTCACATGTCACATCTTTGTCTTAATCTTAATCAACCTCCTAATCTCATCATTACGGATGTGCACATGCCTAATCCTTGATTAGGATGTGTCACATCCTCCAGCTTTTGCAAGTTGGCTTCTAATCTTCCTTAACCACTAATTATCTTCTAATCACTGATTAGCTAATCTAATCAACATCTTGGTCAACTCTCCCCATCCCCCAAGGAATTTTTAATTCCTTTTTATTCATCCAAGGCTCCTCTCTTCCCCATGTGAATTTAAAATTCACATTTATTCCTCCTAGAATCCCCTTTTCCCATGCATCTTCTAGAATCTGACTTGTCACATCAAGTCACATGTGGACAAGTGCTTCCCTTTTTGGAACCTTGTCTTGTCCATGAGATTTTTCCAAGCATGTGAATTTTTAATTCACATTTATTTTCCCAACTACTTTCCTCTTCCCCAAGGAGATTTTTGAGGAATACTAAAATTCCTCTCATGTCACTTTCCAACCATTTGGGAACAAGAACTTGCCTTTTAAGGAAATCTTCTCCTCTCCCAATGTACTTTCAAAGTAATTTCCCTTCTTCCACATCATGTACCCTCCATCTCATCATTTCATTTGGGCACTTCATCCTCCACATGGCAAGATGTGAGGGCTTGTGAGTCCTCAACTCACCATAGCCCTACATCTTGGCCATGGTGGCTCAATCTTAACCATCCATTTCTCTAGAGAATTCAAATTCTTCTATAAATACCACATCTTGTCTCTCATTTATGGACCTTATGCATTTTGATACCAAACTCTTGCCATTTTTCCATTTGAAGCAACACTTAGTCATTTGCACCCTTATGCTACCAAATTGATCACTCAACTTGCAAGTATTTTCACTCATCTAGCCAAGCCATTTAGCCATAAGCATTAGTATTCTATCACATATTCCATCTTTCATCTATCCATCTTCATAGTCATCCAAGGAGCACACAAGAATTCAAATATCAAGGGCCAACCAAGGGATTGCAACACAAAGAAGGTATAATCAATTGTGTCTTCATTTTATTTTCATCTTCTTTCTTTGTGTTATCATTCCTTAGGCTAATATTTGAAGTGTTCCTTGTGTTTTTTTTTTATTGCATTTTAGTTATTTTGCATTCTTTGAATAGGGTAAAACACTAGGATCACAATGGTCATTTTCTTATTTTGAATGTTTGGAGAGGGATTATTAAGTATGTTTAGTTGTTGCTATCATATCTTTTTTTTTTTTGTGTTGTCTTTTGGTTGAATGTGACTATAACGCATTATAATACATCTATCTTATTTTTTTTTAATCTCCATACACTTTAAGACTACTCTTTTTTGTTGCATAACAAAATTTTATTGAGTACCACATTGTCATAAATATTAAATTTTCTATCTTTTAATTTTGTTTTCCAATCAAACTACTTTTCCAACACTTATTTTAATAATCTATTTTTTTAAATGAAAACAATGAATTTTTTGCTTTTAGCCCATTGCTACCTTCTTAGATACATGAGGCTATGAGGTATCTCTTTATCAACTAAACTATTGTAATGATCACTTCAAAATCTATGACTACAACATAATGGCTAATATAGTGTCACATCTTTTTGGGTGCTACATATTAAGTGCAAGGTGAAATAGTGAATGAAAAATTTAAGCCCAAGAGTGACACATGGCTACATATCGTACCTCCCTCATATAACTCCCAAAATGCATTTAAATACAATGAAACTCATTGTGATCAAACTTTCAAGATTCACGTAGAATCATTTTAATGACTACTATACAATCCATATCATATTCATACTAGATCAATGGGATCAAAGCATGTTTCCTTTATTTTCAAATTAAAACAAAAGAAAACAAATAAATAAAAGGCTTGTATACACTAATTCCATAAGACAGTGACATAAATTGAGGACTTGATAAAAACTATCAAGATTAAAAATAGACATTTAATAATCAAAACAAATGTTTCAATCTTAAAACCAAAACTCTTGAGACTCTTAATCCTTTAGATTAATAATTAAACTCTTTCATTCATTCACTCTATCATTTTACCCTTCACCCCACACATGTACAATCCCCATAATGATGGATGTGACTCAAATTGTCTTGTTATGATAATGCCATAATAGCTTAAGAGCTCATAGATTGATAAACACTGATCAATGCACAAATACAACAAGTGCATAAATCAAACATTGTTAAGCTATGATCTAATTCAAAGATGTTACAAAAGCATATTGAAATCAATGGTTGGGGTTCAAATGGGCTGATTAGGGGAGAGGGGCCCATAGTGGAGCACCCTAACTTCTTGTTTCTTAAAATCCTACATGGAATTTCAAATCAGTCCCAATTTTGTACAACAGTTTATTTTGAAACTCACCTACTTAAAAATTTAATTTTAGGGTCACATCATCAAATATGATGCCACATTAGCATGCTTTTTGTTAAGGTATTAAAAAGGATAAAAAAAAAGTGACACCGATAGTGTTGTACTAAGTTATGCTTTATTGGTGCACCGATGTGGCATCACATGATTTCTCAATTTGTGTACTTTATGGATAAAAAGTGTTTTACAATTGGATATTAAGATGCTTCACTATAAGGCCTAGTGAGGACTACTTCTATCCCCACTATTGGATCCCACTCCACTATGGGCCCCTCTCCCCTAAAGATGTCCATCACTCCCTTCACTTTTTAAGAGTTGAGATGTGGACACCTCCGTTGGCAATAAATATAATCACGCACATAGATAAGGGCCTGATTAATGTCAGATCATTCGAGGACACTTGGAAATGTTTGAATAGTTGTTCGTAGTAAAGTACTCAACTCCCTTGACCAAAGAATTGACACATTAACCCATGTTTGCTTGTGACACAAAAAATCATACTACGGCCAAAATGAATGGCAGGGAAAGGGATGTTGTGAGGAAAACGTTTAACCATTTTGAATGTTTGAGCCTATGATTTGAGGTGGCCACATGTTACCTATCCGCTAGGAAACATGACAAAACTTCTTTATTAAACCGTTGTGCAGATTGAATCAACAATTCAACCCCCTTGTCATCGATCTTTAACACAATTCTCCTAAGCCATTAATAAATAACATAAGGTAGTCGTTACTTAAGGTCTAGGTAGGTGCAGGTCACTTTTAATTTACTACCATGTGCCTGCACTAGCTAAGTGCCTATCCGAACCCCATTGGCCCAGTGTGAAGATGACATGAAACCATATCATAAAGAACTAATGAAATGTTTTCAAATGTGCATTCACAAAGGACCAATGAAGGATTTATTTTGTTCACAAGTAGCTAGGTGTTATTTTGTGTGGGGTTTTGATAGGAAACAAGTCTCACGTTGCAATTTATATCAATCTAATCGATCTAATACACTACTCATGGTTTGAATGAATGATTTTTAATGACATCCACGAGATCATTAGTTTATGGGATCGAGTGTCAAATATTTAATCATTTTCAAGTTCCTTTCAATGTCAACCCTCCTATTATGGATCTTGATCAAGAAGCCCATAGTTTTGAGGAGCCATGTCTCCTTGACAAGCTCATTCAGATTATCCACCTTCAATTTTTCTTCATATTGGATACAAATATCTTCATAAGCAACACACTCGAGGATGAAGTGTCATTCAGTCTCAATGACCCCTTTGTTGCAAAAATACAAGTTCTTTGTTCCCAGGTTTCCTTTGGGACAACCCACCTACCTATCTCACATCTAAGATGGTGAGACTCAGTCCTTAGCTGAGCCACTAGAAGCTTAGCCTTGCCTTTAATTGCAATCCTTAGATAATCTTTCTCAAATATAAATGATTTATAATAGGTAGCTAGGGAAATATGCATAGACCTAAATATAGTAAACAAAGACGCACTATATTATAGCAATCATAAGTTATTATGCATTAAACAAAGATGCATTATATCACAAATATAATAAAGGCTGTTATAGATAGAGAAGTTCATATTAAGGTTGTTATGCTTTTTAATTGTTATTATTTTTTATCATTATAATAAAAATAATTAAGAAGCATACACTATTAATTGGGAAGGAATAAAAGTATAAGAAATTTTTTAAATATTAGTAGTATGGAATTAATATTTAAAATCTTCAATGATTAGTCATTTTGTATAGTCTTTTATCAATGACCAATCTATTCACTATGGTTTGGATATTCTTAATGTAGTGATAGTTCACTCAATTGAACCAAACCTTGTTGTGGAGAGTGGAGGTAAGGATGGTCATAGTTAGAGTATTGCTAGCAAGAGCAAAAAAATGAGAGAGATCATTACCATGTTTAGCCTCAAGTGCTTAAAGCTACTCTTTTATGTTGGTGATTTGAATAGTGAGACCTTTGGGGGTAGTGGTATTCTTTTTAACGAGCCTAATAAATGAGCCATTTTCAAGGGTAAAGTAGTAAAGGAATATGAAATTTGAGCTCAATTTGGAAGATGGATTCAACAAACATAACCAAACATTAAAGTCTCCACAAGAACAAGAGGGAGAGTTGGAAAAAGGATTCATAAACAATATTAGGATTCCTAAATAATGTTAGGATTCATGAATAATGTCTTAGGGCACATTTATAATGAGTGTCCACTTCCAATTCCAAACATGAAAGAGGAATAAAAAATAAGCCATGTGTGTTAGGCATGTGAGTAGAACCAAAAATCATGTTTAATAGTTTGGCATTTCTTGGAAAACAAACAAGGGTGGGGTCTTTAGGAAAGAAGTGGAGGAAATTACTAATAGGTAGTTTAAAATGGAGGATCTTCCAAGTGATCAATTATGATTGGGTAGTGGCTCTAGACTTCCAAATCAAGAACTAAAGTAGAACAAAGAGGCAAAAAAGATGGAGGAGTTCAATTTAACATTTAGGTGGTCAATGATGGGAAAGGGTCAAAGAAGAGTGTGGTAAAATTGCTTGAAGGGAAAGGAGAAGAAGGGAGTTCCAAAGTGTCACCACTAGGACTTGAAAAAAATCACATGGGATGAGAGTAAAGAGTATTATGAGAAAATAATGTTGAATAAGAGCTTGTGTAATGCCCAACCTTTTTCTCAAGGCATTAACAAAGAAAAAATATGAAATATTTTTTTCTATTATAATTGCAACACTTATGTGTCACAGTTGCATTAATACACTCCAAGATTATACAATAGAAGACAACATGTATAAGTTGCATAACACAAATACACCAAGCATGGTGTTACCAACAAAAGACTAAACTATGTCATGTTATGAAGCCATAACAATCATGCAAGAGGATAAAATTTTCTCTATGAAAAAGTTAGTATATTAGCCCACTATCTCTTTCTCTCATGTACAAAAGGATGGAAATTAGAGTGATGCACCAATTTATTACACATTCCAAGGTGAATTAGATAACATCCAAAAGGATGTTGGAATGGCCTCAAAATACTAATATTATATCCTGATGAGGTGGGTCCACTATGACATACATCTCAACCAAAAAAAATTCTAACTAGGTGATTACATAGAAAAGCATGCAATCAAACATAAAGGAGTGGATAAATTTCAAGGTACATCAAATCTATTCAAAAAAAGACGATAGGAAGGAAAGTCTAACCTAGGGGAGAATTTTTTATTTAAATTTTTTTCCCAATTTTTTTGGGAAGTACCTAATATCTTAGGGTCACCTCTATTTCCAATAAGGTCACCTAGAATAGGCTAGGTTTCCCAATAGGGGACACGTTGGTTTTAAGGTTTTTAGGGTCTTGGTAGCTCCAATTTATCTTTCTGAGTTTACAAAATATTTTTTTTACCACCCTTAAAACCTAGAGTGACCCAAAGCATGACATATCAATCATGCAAGGCATGAAATGAAGGCCCATAACCTAAGACACAATACAACTAGGCCCAAACAAACCTTAAGCAACATAGAAGCCAAACGAGGCATGTTACCATAGTAAGTATTTTTTTTAAAATTAGATTTGATCAAAAAATTTGGTTAGGGTTGAACTTCCCATTATTATGTTAAGAAACCATAAATACTCTAAATTTATTTTAACCTAAAAAATCACACAAAAATCATTGAATTCTTCTTAAGAACATGGCATGAAAGCACAATCTTTCAACTAAACCATAGAGTTGAGAATGTATTAATTTTATAATTAAATAATACTTAAACTAATATTTAGGTATCATATACCATGATCATAAGATACTTTTCAATCCCAAAAGTAAAATAGAGCTAAGCATCATAGTTATCGAACCTTTCAATTCATGTTAACACCCTCTCAAGATGAGGTGCAAAGTCAAGTGAAATAAAACCATCTAATAATTAAAATAAAAAGGCCTCGTCCCAAATATGGACCGACCATAATCAATACAAGATATCTCAATGATACATGAATAATGAATTATTACAATGGTTGGAAATAACTCAATACATACACATTTCTTATAGCCCAACATGAAGATCTACAAATAACATGATGCCATGAGAGCCCAATATGCCCGCCAATGGGCATGCTTCAAACATGAATAACCATATTGGTGGTGGTACTTGTTAATTTTTTTGCTTCTTAGCCCATTCAAATGCATTTGATAGTTTGCACGATGGTCATATTTGTAAGGGTTTTCTAAAAGTTGCACTAGGCTTTTGAAGAAACCCTAAACCCTTGTGAAACCCATTACACTTTTGTTATAATATTGCATTGATCTCCTGCCTCGATTATTTGATACCTTAAGTTACATCTTAAAGCCCCCCGCTTCGTGTTATAACCTACCCCATTTTCCTAAGCATTGATTAAGCCTGTTCCTTGTATGCAATTTACTTCTTAGCCCCTTGCATTTTGTTGAGTCCCACTTGATACATGTTATTCCGTGAACTTCTTTTAGTTTGACAGTGCTTTTTATTTTATTATTATCTTCCCAAAAACTTGCAAAATAACTTTTCACTTCCTGTCATTGTTAATATGTATGGGTCTTCTACCAATCAAAATATAAGCTCTATTGTCTTCGATTCTTTTTTGGGTGGTAACCTGCCTTTTTGGTTCCTAGTATCTTACATTACCCAATGATGTATTTTCAACCATTTGTTACTGACCACCTCTTCTTAGTAACCTAAGTTGTTTCAATTACTACACATGCTTTAAAATATTTTAAGTTATCCAAAGATGAACATGTCAAATGGTTCCACATTAGTCCTAATCAATAGAAAAAATCAACTTTTGTTTTAAATATCGCATTGGCTATAACCTTTAAGGAAGCTTTTGGTCTTAATATTTCCTTCCCATGAATCCTCAAAAAGTGTTTCTCTTATGGTCCAACCCTAGCTATATCCACATCATGTTAGTCACAAGAATTCATTCCTCTTCACACAAACTTCTATCTCAATAGCTTTTTTATTCTTATGGCTCCTTCAGTGAGCTTTCAAAGCTATGCCATGTGTCTTTCCTTGTTATTTTGTCTGATTTTGCAGGAGCTTTCTTCTTCACAGAAGTGAGTTGTAATTTAATTTTTCTTTATGTACAAGAATGGGTGTACATATGGGACAACAATTGTGACGCGATAAATTACAACATTTTTTAGGAATATTTTATCAAAGACATTCTCAAAAATATGGGCTATAGGTTTGATTGGGGACTATCAAAGGAAGTCAAAAAGTTTATGAGACCAAAAGAGCTCCAACTTGAATTAGAATTTGATCACAATTAAGGAGACTAGTTCTTCTACTCAGATGCTACATTAATTGGGGTTTATGCTTCCCCAGTGGCAACTCATATTTTCCCAAGTTCACTCTTGATAGAATCACATACTTGGAGATCACGTTACAATTAAATGAGTAAGATAAGAACCATTTTAGAAATTATAAGAAGCATGCAGTTCTACCCTCTACATTGATTTTCTTAGATTTTGAAGTAACAACTACAAAAGGATTGGAATTAATTCTAAGTTGCTACCCTACAAGATGAGAGTAGATAGGCTAAGGAAATGTGATCTTGAACATTTCATTCATGATGTTAGAACCGAGTATAAACTTATTGCATTCATCCATGAGCATGGTCTAATTGAGGATATGATAAGAATTTGTTCCTCAACAGAGGAAGATACTAAAAGGAGGGAGCAATGGGTGAAGATACAAATTGTAGAAGAAAGGAGGAAAGGGGTATAAGGGTGCACTTACAATAATTTAAGATCCAATTCTTAGGATCATGACAATGCACGACTATGCATCTAATCTATTGGAAAATTTCCTTTAAATGTGTCTCAAACACATAAGCCTGGTCCCCCCTCTCAAATAATGGAATAACCAGTCCCTGAGAATATTCAAAAGGAACAGAGGGTTGGGAGGGAATTTTCAAAAGGTTTGTCTCAACCTCCTTTGACCCAATTTCTTGCCTCAACTCATCAATTTTCTTGTCCAATGTGTTGAGTCGTTCCTATAGAGTTGTTAAGTCTGTATCTTTGCTTCTCAGCAGCTCCTCCGCTTGACCTTGGGTTCCACATTCCTTTTCCAAGGAGACCTTTATTTCTCCAATCTCTTTTTCAAATTGAACTCGTTGGTTATGAAGCTCTTGATTCTTCTCTTGGGCCTCCTTCTTCGTTTGAGCCAACCGATCTTGAAATTCTTTGTTTTCCTGATGCAAGTTAGTAACCAGGTTGGGATCCTAGGACTAGAACTTTGCAAGTTCCTCTTGGAGTTTGGCCTTTTCTACTTGCGCTTGTTGAGACAAGCATGCAATTTCAGTGTCCTTAGCCTTTTCCTTCTTTTGTAGGATCTCCATTCTTTCTTTAACATTCCTGAGCTCCTCTTCTCTCTTCTTTAGTTGATGACTATGCTTCAAAAAGTTTGTCATCACCACCCTCTGATTTTCCTCCATCAGCTCAACTTTATCTTGTGGCTGAGCTAAGTGTAGGTCGATCCCTACAACATGGATTGTATAATCTTTAGGTTGCATCTACCCTTTAGTTTTGATGACATTGGGCGACATAGTTACAAACGTTATCAATCCTTGAACCTCATTAAATAGAGTTTGCATGCATGGCTCAATAGGCTTTGCGACATCCTTCTCCTTCCTTTTCTTGACTCTTTTAGCTCGTGTTGCCTTAGTCATGGTATTTTTCCTAAAAATTTCTACTAGTGATCTAATCTGCTCGCTGGTAAAGGGCGCAGGGGGAGGAAGAGAAAAAGGGAACAAAATCATTGGAAACTCAGATGATGTTTTCTTTGGCAGAGCTACCATCAATGGGGAGAAAAGGGGGATGCCATGGGAAGCGACGAAAGGGCTCATAATGGGTGGTGGCGGTAGCATAGATGCAGAGGTCACCATCTATTGGGAAGGTTGAGTCAGAGCCGACGCGACGTAAGAAAATGGGTTTGCAAAAGAGGGTTCAAATTGGGCTCCGACAAAAAATGGGGAAGACCGCGGGGGAGTAAAAGCTACCCGACCCATTGGAGAGAAGGAAGATTGAAAGGAACCTCCCACAGGCGCATAAGCAAAGAATGATAGGTTGACACTCGAAGTAATTAGAGATGCAGATGCAACAGGGTTAACCAAAGAGTGAGAAATGAGAAGAGGGGGAAAGAAAGCTATTTGAGTTGCAGTAGGCTCTGATCCTTGGCTTGTTGCAGGTGCTTGTGAGCTTTCTCCTGGCATGGCATCGGTGTGCAGCCTCTTCTCGGGTGGAGAATTTTCCACCTCTATGACCTCCTGAGAATGATGGGCTACTTTGGATCTCTTAGTAGCCCATGTACGAGGTAGCATGGCCATGACATGGGATGCAGTTGCTTATGCACTCAGAGGATTTTCATTGGGCTGTTTCGCTGCTTCTCTTGCTTCCTATATTTGAGCTTTCTTTGCTTCTCTTTTTATCATTATTGAAGCCGCTTCTCCTGCTTCCATTTCATCATCATCATCATCAGTATCATCATAATCTCTATTCCAGAGATCATCAAATCTGTCATCCATATCTACCTCTTGGAACTTAGCATCAGGACATTTGGTCTCTTGCCGATAAATCCAAAATTGGTAAATCTTTACCTCACTCCATTGGTAGTTCTTGGCCAATTGATTACAAAGGGTGGCCCCAATTTTACACTTGTCATTGGTCTTGGCCAAAGGGAAATAAAAAGAAAGCCATGGCAGTCTTTGGTCATTAGTGGGAACATAGGCCAGGTCTACGAGGAGATCCTGGTCCCCTGACTACGAACTCCGCCGAACCTCCCAGTAAGGCCGAGAGCTATGAGTCACTTTAACATTCAGATATGCCAAGTCATCATCGGGATTATATTCCCATTTGTCACAAATCAATACTAGCCCTAGATGATCAAGCTTCATAGTTAGCAGATCATACATCTGCTTCTTTTCCATTATTACCGTACCAAAGCTTAAGGGGCATTTGAAAAAGCCTTTCTTATTCTTTCTACCACAAAACATGAGGTCTATAATCGCTAGTTGCTGAAATACCTCAAGGGACAACACCCTGTTTGTGACACAGACCGGGAGCCAGAATGGTTCCTCAGTAAAACCATGCAACCTGACAAATGAAAAATCCTCTTCGAGGAACTAGTCATAGGGAGTGACAAAAATTCTCATCCATCCTACTTGCTCAGTGGAGAAATGATAACAACCAACCTCATCCTCCTTATTAAAATCTTGCAATATCGGAGTTAGGAAAGACTTGGAAAATGCATAATAATCGTGGGTCACATAAAGAAGATGGGTCCACATAGAAACCGGCTTCCTCACTCCACTTTCATCAAAGATAGACAAACCCATATATTTTTTAAAGAAATCAGGGTTTTGGTGCAAAAACATGTGAGCTAGAAAAGAAGAAAACCTGAATCTATACTGTGTGTGATATTCCTTGAATTGGTCTAGCATCTCTTGAACAATGACCTTCGTGAAGTCATACCAGAATAAAGAATGTTGTCTTCTTAACTGAAAACCCAAACCCATTTGAAACTCATGCACCTCCTTTTCATTGTCCAGGCTGCAAATGAAAGCCAACACAAAGAAGATATCTTGCATGTCTAAGTTGAAAACACTATGCCCAATTGGAAACCTTGGCAGGTGCTTATCTTCCTTGGACCTTTTTGTTTCATAATTGTAAAAATTCAGAGCTTGGGTTCTGGTTCTCCATAATTTTTCTGAGCTACCTATAGTGAATCCCTTCGGTGCCTCTTTTCCTTACCTTGTAGGGATACATAGCATATACCTAATAGCTTCAACACTAATTACTACCCTCAGGTTCCAACCTTCTATGACTCCCATATCCAGATTGAAATTTTGGACACATTCATGAACTAGTTCAGGGCAATGATGCACTAAGGGAACCATATACTGCGGAAGACTGTAGAACCATAGCCTGTATGCGAAAGAGTCTTGGTTATTAGCCTTGACCTTCTTCATTCTTCCGCAGGCTACTTCCCTAAGACTCTTAGGGTTGGTTTTGAGCTCAAGGTTATGAATCTATCCCATTCTTCCACTATCTGGACCTTGTTCCTATGGGCAGTCTTCTGTATGGCCTGTGTGTGAGGCCATTTTGGCTTTTTGAGCATCCTAGGTGAGGCGTAAGAGATGTTACCAAAAACATATACCATTGGCACCGTTAAGAAGGCATCAAATAAGATTCCAACTGCCTCTTCTTGTCCAACCATCTCAAGATTCTTCTTCGTCCCAGGATTCTGTGCCATCAAGAGATTCTGTAGATTTTTTGCAAATGCTTAACCTCTTCTTTGCAACTCACACTTGAATTTTCTCAGTGAACTGTAGGCTCAAACTTCTTCAGAATGCTATTCTTTTGCATGTAAGATTACCCTTTTCTTAAACAGGAGTTAGAAACGGCTTTTTTAGCAATAAATTCAACATGTACCACCGACTCTTTCATGCATGCAAAATGAATTCCCACTCTTTTGAAAAGACAATAATTCATAATGATGATTAGGCATCATGCCTTATGATGCCATCTCTTGGAAAATTGAGCCACAAATTGAAGGCGTACAAAACTTTCCACATGCTTTTTCATTTAATAACTTTAGAAGAATGATTAAGCAAAATGGCATAATGAATACATGCAAATATTTGAGTTGATCTTTGGAGACTGGAAAGCATCCACAACTTGAAACTTAGCATTCAACTGTGCGGACTACCACTTGCACTTGCCACAAGTTTTAGCTGATTAATTACCTCATCTTAATTCGCACACAATAATTCGCATGCAACAAACACAACTTGGTGGGATTTTCAAGTTTTCTCTCAGTGGGATTTTCGAGTTTGCTCTCAGTGGGATTTTTGAGTTTGCACCTCGATCAACATCATGATTATCACATGCATTGTACCCCAGCTACCTCTATAAATAGACCTAAGGATAACAACATAAGTTACACTTGGTAATTGGGCTTATTGATAGAGGCAATGGATACTCCCATTAGGTTAACTAACAATAGCTCCCAGGTAGCTTTCCTAGGAGAAATTTCTAGTAGGAGTTTGAAACATATGACAAATAATAAGCATTCTATTTCCATAATTGCCATGAAATGGGTACTGGGGAAAGACTGTATAGAATATGAGGACAAGTATCGTGTGAACATTGATATTTTTTCTCATTTTGTTGCTTCTCTACTAGATATTCAGGTGCCAAATCCGATGATACTGAGGCTTTCCATGGAGATTTTTCCCAAGCTCTATCTCAGAGGCCTTGGGGAAATTGTAACTAATGTTGTGTATGGCCTTGGTATTCCAACAATAAGTGATCTCCGTTGTCATATTGAAGAGGATGCAGTGGTGCCTTGGGTGCCATTTTTTAGTGGATTTCGCATGATGACCATCAGGGAACACCACCAGAGGGTGTCTCGTGCCTACCACTTCTTGCTAAGGTGCTACAATGTAGAGCTTTTCTACGATGTGTAGTGGTATACTGATTTCAAAAACTTGGTGTATCCTCCTCCACTTTTTATTGTTGTTGTCGAAGCTCTTTTCGTTCCTGTTGAAGCTACTGCTCCGGTTGATGATGAAGTTCCTACTGATAATGTTGCTCTTGTTGAATGAATGAAATGTTTTCTCCTCTCTTTTTTGTATATATATCTCAAAAAGCTTCTTAATATATATGCTCGGAAAGCTTGGCCTAAGAGCCATTTTGAATTGTAAAATATCCCAAAGTAAATATTACCATATAATGTGTTGGATGTTGTGGTTGTGTTGCTGATATGTGATTGTCATTGATGTCAATACTATTGGCATTAATTTCTTAGAGGCTATATATGTCGAGGATATTGAGAAAATTATAATGAAATAAGTTGCAGGTTGTCAGTGGTAAAGTGAAGTTCAATCTATCGGTGAGTTCAATACATTGATGATCAGTGGTTGTGGATTAAAGGGTTTCCTATTGAGTATATCTAGTTTATCCACGTTAAGTTTCAAAGATCGACATGAAGATTTGATCGTATTATGAAGATTTGTATTCTGACAGTTTTTCTGTTGCTTCAGTTGGTGTTCCTGAATGAAGGTGATGAGATTTTAGTAAGTTCAGTTGTTGTGGATGCTTCTCTGATGATTCATGATGTTTGTGGATGTTTCTAGATCATGCTCTATTTGTGTTGCACGTCCGCATTGATCTTTGTGCTTGCGATTCGAGATTTTCTCTTGCGTGTTCATGTTTTTCATGTTCTTGGCCGACAAGGTGTTGTAGTGTGTTGTGGATCTTCGTGGATTAATTTTTGAAGGTGGTTCGTGCTTGAGAATTTTATTTTGGGTCTTCACTATGTTGTGGCCGACCAAGTGGTTGATTCACATTAATAATCTTTAATGTTTTGGGCTGACAATTTGTATTCATTTTATTATTTCCTTGAGGCCGACATGTAGCGATGCAATTTCTTGTTGCGGATATATATAAGTGATTGATTTATCATTTGAAGGTGTGAGTATGCGAAGTGTGCAAGTCCTATGTGTGAATAATGTTTAGATCATTCGAAGGCAGAAGTAGAGTGTGAAGAAGAGTGAAGAAGAGTGAAGAAGTGTTCATGTGCTTAACCAGAACTGTAATCACGCATTAGCAGATGCTATTTTTCTCAGTTCAAATCTTGTGGATGTAATTAAATCTTTTGTAAGACAGTGTGTCTTCCTTTGGGCAGTAAGCCTTCTATATTTGAGCAGTGAGCTCTAGGTAGTGCGCCTGAATGCATCTTCATTCCCCATTCATATTTCTTTATACTTTTAACATGGTATAATCTTGTGGACTGACCTCCACCGTGGTTTTTCCCATAACAAGGTTTCCATGTATAAAATATTGGTGTTATGTGTGTTTCTGATGTGTTGTTGATTTATGCTTTCATGGTTATTGATCAAATCTAAGAATAAGGTTAATAAGTTGAAATAAGTATGAAATTCTATGACAACTGATTCACCCCCCCTCTCAGTTGTCCGCCCTTGTGTTGCCAACAATTGGTATTAGAGAAGGTTCCTTGGAAGAAGTTTAACAACTTAAGGTGATCCGGGATGGTGACATACAAGAAGGATAGTTTTAGATTTGATTGAACAAATTAGTCTTTGTGGAAGATTTGAATGGAGTGCCATCTGAGATGCATTGGTGAACCCTACTAGAGCGTTACATGCAATAGGTATGTTATCCCTCAGAATGGTCCTACTACTACTGCTGAGATTAAGGATGTTGAGTACAATATCAGGGCTAAGGAAGCATTGTTGAGCGCTTTGAATGATTCTGAGATGACAAATGTTATGGATCTAAATACTTCTTATGAGATCTGGAAAAAGTTGGAAACTTTGTATGAAGGTGATGCCAATGTGAAAATTGCTAAGTTACTAAGTCTGAAAGGGAAATATGAAATGTTGAGAATGGGTGATGATGAGAACATTACTACTTTCATGCAAAGAGTGAATGAACTCCATGGCCCATTTTGTTCTACCTCCAGATACTTTAGCAGTTGTAGTGCGGGAATTTCCATAGAGATAACCAATAGTGCTTCCTTCCCGTATACTAGCTTGTACGACAAAGTCTTTAAGACTTGCTTGGGAGTTATGTGGTCTACCTAGAGCACTGCTTTAAGGTTCAAATGCCACTCCCTCTAGTGCTCCAACCTGATTCTTTTGATGAGTCAAACTAAATTTTTATTAGTTGACTTGGCCAGACCATTTCCCTGTGGGTAATAATTCGAAGATGTCTTTAGGAATATGCCATGTTTAAGTGAAATTGACATACCTTCGAACCTAGGAAGGCTTTTGTATTGTCTGAGATGATGGTCTTGGGTGAGCCGAACCTTGTTACTAGTTCTTTGAGAAAATTCACAATCTCCGCCTCAGTCGCATTCTTCAGGGGCATGACCTCTGTCCATCTGGTAAAATAATCTGTGGCTATAAGGATCCACTTATGTCTCGCACTAGAGGTTGGATTAATCATCCCAATGAAATCAAGGCCCCATTGCGCAAAGGGTTCTTCAACCACTATCAGATTCAGAGGCATTGCCGAGTTCTTCCTCCTTCCTGTGAAGAATTGGAATTCCTTGCAGGATTTGACCAGAGAGTGTGAATCGTTGAACAGTGTAGGCCAAAAATATTCCACACACATAATTTTAATGACAGTGGTCTTTGCAGAGAAATGTCCACTTGCGAGACTGCTATGGAATATGTCCAGATTTTTTTGCACCTGCTCTTGGGTGACGCACCACAAAAGAACACCATTGAAATTCCTTTTGAAGAGAACCCCTTCAATAAGCACATACCCACTATTTTGCAACCTATAAAACCTCTTCTTTTGAGAAGGGAGGCCTACCAAATATTTCCCAGTCTGCATGAATCTCATTTTGTCTACCAATAAACAACCTTCGAACTCAGATTCATTAAGTAGAACTAGCTCAGGTTGTTCCTCCTCAGCCGCCACTTCTTCATCATAGGCCAAATACTCACATAATCCTCTCCCCCGCGCAGTCTTGGTGGGCATGAAATCAATGTCATATTCAAGGATCTTGGTTATCTAGTTGGTCCTTTTTTTGGTGATTTCTCCCTTTATTATGTACTCACGTACACTGGAATGCACTACATATACAACCACCTTGCTGCAAGCTATGAGGCGTCAGAACTTTTTGAGTCCCTTAACAATGGTGAATGCCTGCCTCTTGATGAAATTATACTTCGCCTCATAGTCTTTTAAGGTTCGGAAGTGAAAGGCTATTGGATGTTCTCCCTTTCCTTCATCATCCTTTTGGGCCAAAACAGTAGCAATGCTAGATTTTCTATTGAACACATACATTATGAAGTCCTTTGATAGGTCTGGGTTTACCAGCATAGGAGTTGAGGAAATAGCCTCCTTGACCTTATCAAAGGCTTCTCTGGCTTCTTTTGTCCATTTAAATAGCTGATCCTTCTTGAGCATCAGGGTGATTGGTCTAATTAAACCTGCAAAATCCAAAATGAATTTGCTTACAAAATTTACCTTCCCCAGGAAGGACTGAACTCCCTTTTTGTTGATTGGAAGGGGCAGTTCCTTGATTTCCTTCACCCAATCTGGATCAATAGCAACCCCATCTTTGGACACTACATGTCCCAATAATTTTTCTTGGGGCACTCCAAAAACACATTTTTTGGGTTTAGGGATATCCCGAACTCTTGGTTTTTTAAAAAACCATTTCAAGATGATCAAAATGATCATCTTTTGACTTAGAGAATACATTAAGATCATCCAAGTAGATCAAGATGATCTTATTGATTAGTTCTCTAAAGGTAATGTCCATTGCTTGTTGGAAGGTGGCTCCCACATTTGAGAGGCCGAAAGGAATTTTTGCATAGGAAAAAATTCCCCACTTGGTAGTGAATGTTGTTTTGTGTTGGTCCTCCTCTTTGACCTAGATCTAGTTGTAACCAGAGAAGCCATCCAACAAAGAAAACATTTCCGAGCAAGCCACTGTTTGCAAAATTGATTCCATGGAAGGAAATGGGTAGTGGTCCTTCAGGGATGCCCTATTTAGATCCTGAAAATCAACATAAAGGAGGGTGTCCCCATTCTTATTTCGGACCGGAACCAGGTTGGACACCCATGTACTATGTGTGATTGAGAAGACAATCGAGGAGTGGATTAGCTTCCACAACTCTTGCACCATTAGTGCCTCAATCTTTGGGTTTATTGGCCTTTGCTTCTAGAGGATAGGTTTTTCTCCTTCTGTCAGTTCTATGGTATGCTGGATGACTTCAGGATCATATCCCTTGAGGTCATCATATGACTAGGCTACTAGTCCTTTATATTTTTCACAAAAATGCATGGGCGTTTCTTTATCATGTTGCAGAACATCTTTCCTAACCTTAAGCTTCCTTCCATCTCCGACTTGAAGATCTGCATAATCACCCTTTTTTGCTACAAAATTGCTCTTGTCATTTCTTGCATCATCACAATTGAATAAATTATTGAGAGTGACAAGTCCTTGCAGAAGCTTGTTAGAACTCAGCTAAATAATTTTTTCATAAGCCTTTGCAATTTTTGGTTGGAGCTGATCGAAAAACTCTCCAAAGTGTTGAATAAATAAGGTGATATGTTCGTCAGTTTCAAACACTTTCCAACACTGGTCATTTTCTGGGATTGTGGGTCAAAAAATCACTCGCACATTCTCTGTGTTCTTAATTAAGTCAGAAACATGGTCAAATTGAGATCCTACCATCGCCATGCGATCCGTAGCTGCATTGTTCTCTCTGGGCACTATTTGGATATTAAAAGCTTTAAAGCTTTCAATCAGATCCCAAACTCTATGTCTATAAGATTGCATGCAGACATTATTTTCTACGGAGACACCTCAGAATTGATTGACTATTAGCTCAAAGTCTCCAAACACCATTATTTTTTTAACACCCATCCACTCCACAAGGATTAGACCTTGCACAAGGCCTTCATATTCAACTTCATTGTTGGAACAGGAAAAATGAAAGCAAAAAGATCTGAGTGTCTTTTCGTTGGATGGGGATGTCAAACATATCCCAACTCCTGCACCAACTTTACATCTTGCTTCGTCAAAATGCAACATCCACAGCTCTGAGGCTTGATCACCCTCAGATTCCTTCATCACCTTCAAAATTACTTGATCTTCATCATAGATGACATAAGTTCCCAATCTAGTGGCATGATAATTTCCAAAAGGACCAGTATCTATAAATTCACTCAAGAGGACCTCTTCTTCATCAGTCCAGTCTCCAGTCACCTTCTCATCCTCTAGTAACTTAGTACAATACATCTCATCTTTGGTGATATAGGTATGAGTAGCCTGAAAATTTATCATGGATTCATCTGCTACATGTTTCAAATCTAAAGGTTCGAACATTATCTTCATCTTAGCTCCATGCTTGGTCCTAAGAATTAAGTGTGACCAATCTAAGTAAAGATACTCACCTATCTTGGTAGTGAACTCTCGGGATAAGCAAAGACCGAACATGGGAGGGACATCAATGATCACGGTATCTTGTGGGACTGTGATACTAGGGAAAGAGAATAGAGTCAAGTGGAGGTCCTTGATGACACCTATAGTTTCAACCTTATTCCCATCAAGTTGCATAACCCCTCTATTTAAAGGTTCATAGCTAAGTCCTAAGGATTCAACTATTTGCTTGGGCATGACTGTGGTGCTAGCACTAGAGTCAATCATAGAATTGTGCAACAATTTCTTACCCACAATGAGAGTCAAGAAGAAGGGTTTCAATTTAGGCTTACCTCTACTTTCGGTAGAGGCTTCCTCTCCATTGTTTGTGAGGACTTTGGCTTGAGATGGCGAATTGACGACCTTTCATTTGGATGGTTGCTTTGTCAGCTATGTGCTTGTATCTTCCAGTAGGGCCTTCTACAACAATGACTTATGCTCCAGAATAGCTAAAATATCCCAAAGAGATAGATTAGCAGAGGCTTTCTTCAATTGTTCCACCACATTGAATGGAGACGGATTCAAAGACTTTGCTCCTTAGACCTTGTTATAACAATCTCCTTGTGTGGCTGAGATTGCTGTGCAATTGTGAAGGTACTAGGAGCTTGGTGGGGAACACTTTTGGGCTGTTGAATGACTGGTTCACCTGTGAATCTCCTCTTTGAGTGAGTGTTATAATCTAATTGCACTTGTGGGGCCTTTGATGTGGAAAAATCATTTGTAAACATTGCCTCTTCTTCTTCCATCCATGAGAAGAGTGCGTGATCGGGAGCTATATCTGTTTCTTGCTCTAGGGACATTCCTTGCATTTGCGCAATGAGTATTGCATTTTCCATTTGTGGAGAGGCATATACATAGCCTCCTAAATCTGACACAACTCCTTGACTGTGATATCCTGCCACTCTTTGTTGTAAATTTCCGCACAAAAATTTTTGAGGCATATGTGCTTCGTTGCAGGGGAAGCACCAAGGATTGGTATCATCAACAAGATTATTTTTCCCTACTACCAGCTCTCTATTCAAACTTGGGTGAAAATTTTGTAGTGGAGTAGGCACCAACACTATTTGATTTTTTTTTGAGTTTGTGGATTCATGCGCGTACCTCCTTGGAACTGATTTTGCTGGTAGGAAGATCTTCCGCCTTGGTAATTTTGGTAAGCTGGCTTTGGAGGCATGGACTGTTGCTGCTTGATACTAGTTATTTTATTTGAGAAGTTCTGCAACAACTCCTTGATGTCGCTCATCTCATCATTTGAAGAGTTAGATGTAGAAGCAACGTTCTACGGTGTGCTCAGATATCCATACATAGATTGGGGGGACCAAACACACTGGTAGAAGCTATCTCCTAGGTGGGAGCTGACAACTCTACAAATATAGGCATAGCGGGCTGAGGCGGTAACTTTTCAGCATCGATCAAATTATTCTCTGCCTTAACAACAATGTTATAAGCATCCAACAAAGTGTTCCCACCAAGGGACTGGATCATCACCGAAATATCGACATTGAGAGATTTTAGATAGAACATGAATGCCAAATCGGCAGGCGGGCAGATAGTAGTCTGGATCCTTTTCCAAGTCGTGTGAAACTTGACATTGAAGTTGGTCATTGCCTCCTGAGGGGCCCACTTTATGGTCACCAACTGCTAGAATAGAGAAGACCGATCTCCATTGTTTGAAAATCGTTCGTAAAAAGGATCTTCAAGCTGATCCCAGGTACTGATAGTATTAGCCTCCAAAGTACGGTACCAATCTAGTGCCTTTCCTTTGAAAGAGGTTGCAAGCAACCTTAGTGCTACATTTTGATCAGCAACACCATGCACCAAGCACACATTTGCCACATCTTGTAGATGATCAGATGGTGTTTTTGAGCCTTCATCGGTAAATTTTGGTAAAGCTTTTAAAGCATATGGCCGGAAAGGAGCCCAAACGGCCGGTGCTACTGGTGCTATGAGAGGGATTCCATCATCCCATGCTACAAAATTTTTGATAGCCATTGGTGACGAGACCAAAGGAGGGGTCAGGACGTTTACTGGATGGGTTCTTGCTTGTACTGTTACCAATGGTGGCACTAGCAGGCTAGGGTTGTTCACTATCTAGGATCTAGTAACAGGTCTATGTATCATACACCCACTTTAAATTTAGATAAATTCAAACAAGGTCCCATCGGGCGTGCCAGAAAAAGAACTTTTGATGCCTAAAATTACTAAACACACAGCCTTATAGGAAACTCAGTTAATGGGGGGACCAATTGCGCTAAACTAAGTAACCTCCAAGTTTTAAAGAAGCCAGATCTTCCATGTATTGGGGGTTGAAAAGGGAAAAGGAAGTAGATATATAAAATAAAATCTAATCTAAGGCATTGTGCCAAGGTTTAAGTATATAGGCACAAGAAATCTTCCTTTTGGATGAGATTTGAGGGCCCGTTGAACAATCTACATGTCTGAAAATAACAAAAAGCATAGATGAAAATCCTAAGAATTCCATCAAATAACATAATATAACTTCCATATACATTCATTGAACAAGAAGAGTTTAAGACATGATCTGAATTAGAAAATTTATATTGAAATTGTAGAAGTCTTGTAGATAAACTACTCAGTACAACAAACAACACAATATAATGTCTTATCAATAAACTAAGAAATAGAGAGGCCAAAAAAATTGGCACAGTCTGTGAGTCTTAATACAATAATTAAAAACAACACAAAGGCCTACAGTCTTTCAACACTTTTTCTGTGTATTTTCAAACCCTTTTTTAGAGAGTCAAAGCAGTATATATAGATCCCTCCACCACTTGAAATCCAATAAATGAAAAGATTCCCCAAGCATGGGCCATGCCACCCGTCACAATGATTCTCCAAAACTGATGCAACAAAAATATTATGAAATGTGGCATTCAGTTTCCTTGAACAAAGTGCGCCCTTCTGCAAATGATGGATGGAGTCCCAGAGTGGAAGCAATGAAATTCCCATGAAGACATGTGTCTAACCATCTGAAGAATCGGTTAGGACATGTGGTGTAGAGGTGGGGCCTCTCATTCTTTTATCCCTCCCTTGCAATAGAAGTCCCTGCAAAGATGACACATGGTGTCCTTTTTGCTTCGAGCGTTGACTATGGGGTCCGCCAAAAAGGTTCATGTAGAATGATGTGATGTGGCACACAGGCAAAGCTCAGAGGAGAAACAAAGGAGAGAGGATCCTCAAAGATACGCGCTGCAGACACATGGTGCAAGGGTGGAGCTCAAAGGAGAAGCAAGGGAAGAAAACTTTCAAAGGCACGCGTGGCTAATACATGGCACAAGCGGATGAAGGAACTACAAAAGGAGCCTGAAAATATGCAAACATATGAAGCACGGGCTAGAGCCGATGCAAAACCAACAATATCAACCCAGAGGGAGCTTTTAGGATTTTAAAATCCACCAAGAAGAAGGATGGTGATATTGACTTGCCTGTCCAATGTTGGACCCAAATTCTTGACAAAGATGATCATAAATTTGACTATGTAGTAATCGACAATGTCTTTGCATCAAAATTGAGAAGGTTCTTGATTGGTGATCCACCAAGGATCCCCAAGGAAATACATGATTCCCTAAGGCCTAGGGAAAGGAGGACTGATTTGAATTTGAACCACATTGGGGGGATATAATCCCATATCCCTGCATAACAATCTTTAGAGGTCATGGAACAAATGTAAATCCATATGCACTGCCAAGAGATGTGCCATTGAGGATTAGATTCATTGAGATCATGAGATAATTGGGAGGAGCACAGAAGGTTCATTTTCCTGAGACACTGAAGAAGGGCTCATTCTTCCCTGAGTGGACAAAGTTTGCATATTTTATCATGGCAAAGGGAGGATGGAAAGAATTGGGGAAAATTCTTGCACACTATGGATCAAGAACAGTGTGCCCGATGAATCATAAACCCAAAGAGGGCTTCATTGCTGCCTTAAAGGCAAAGAATAGGAGTGGTTCCTTTGTCCACAATTTCTACTATTATGAAGATGTCATCACGAATATATTTCATTTTACACTCCAAGAAGAAAGGAAAGCAATGTATCTTGCTTTCAATAAAATGATGGATAAGGCTAAGAGGGTAGATTCCAACTATGATCCGCTACCCAACATTAAAGGTGAATTGAACAAAATTATGTATGTGATGGATAATTTTGAGAATGTAGTGGGAATTCTGAGTGAAGAACATGTAATCATTGATAAGGGGAAAACAATGGTCATGGAAGAAGTACCAGAAGAAGTATTGGAGGAAAGGCCCTCATATCAGCCACCACAAAAGATCATAATCTATTCCAGGAATAAGCAGACAATAAAGAAGCAACAAACATTGCCAACCCAAACTACATCAGAGGGTCAGTGGCAACTTCTCCTGTGAGGTCAATGCCATCACCTCCTAGACAGGCTCCACCTATTATAATTGATATTAATTCACCTCCAAGAGGTCCTTCCCCATTGGAGCATCCACTAGCCAAAAAGAAAAAGATTGAGGTGAGAGGGATAGTTGATTACCCTGAGACAAATGAGGATGATATTTTGGTTACACCTGAAGAGATGCAACAAGGAATGACTTCTCCCTCAAGGGGGGTTGCATCAAGCTCAGGGGAACACAACCTTAGGTTGGGAAAGATCGATACAAGTGGTTTAAATAATTCAAATGATTTGAGGAAGGAGGTATGCAAAGCATTCATGGAGGATGATTCTTTTATTGAAACAAAAGCTTTTAAAGATTTTGTGTGGAGAGCTAAGGCTCCAAAATATGCTGAGAATGTGGCAAAGGAGAGGAGCCTGCATCCAAAACTCCCTGAGGGGGTCATTCAAGCAAATGTAAGGAAAGCAATGAGGAGGGAATTTCAAGCTATCACAGTTGAAGAAGGAAACACACTTGTGCAGAAAAGTGGTGTATTATTGCAACTGAATGGGATATTGTTGATGCAGTAGTATTAGATACAATAAGGAGGTCTGAAAGATCCATGTTTCAAACTAAGGAAGAAGCCAAATTGGCACTACAAGGGTCAACATTTAGTGAGGAATGGGATGCCTTAGTTTTTTGGTCATTATATTTGGGTTCAAGGAAGCCAAGAGTTGCAGAGCCAACTGAATTTAGTGGAATTTTGATTATAAGGAGAGTTTTTGATACTCCCACATTGGAAGCAGCTGGCATGACAATAAATGTTGCTAAATTCACCAAGGCTATAGTGGAAGGTCTCACTACTAAAAGAGACTCATACAGGAGCAAATATAATGACCTTGTTGATGAGTACAATAAGAGTCAACAAAGGGTAGTTGTGTTAGAAACAGAGCTAGCATTGCATAAGGAAAAAATAGAAACATTGAGGACTCAAGGCCCATCTAGCTCAAGTCATGTTTCACCTACTTCTCCAATGGCACATCCTCATTCTCCTCCTCTTCCACCAGAAACTTCCTTGAAAATAATACCATACAACTTGGGACAAGAACCACTTGTAGTTGAGGAGCCAAGCACATCAAGTGTAACTCCATCAAATGAGCCCCCCAAGGTGCAATTATTCTTGCAAATTGATGTGTACAAGAAATTGTTTGAACAAATCAGGACACCATTCCAAGATTCATACTATTTTGGAGCACATGAATGGGAAGATTCAAAATAAATTAAATAGTCTTCATTCAAATTATTCTTTGATGTTGCAAGCAATAAGGTTGTCTCAAAGAGACAAGGAACTAGCTACCCCAATCCTGGACAAATGGATTCCTAGGGTTCATAACTTGAATCTTAGGGTAGTTGGGACTGTACATCAGAAGGATAAGTATCCAAAGATTAGCCCAACTTATAAATTCATTGATGGGATTAAACAACAAAAGTTTCAGGGGTATGTTGCTCCTTTGGAGGAGAAAATAAGAGAATTGAAATTGAAGTTTGATGAAGCAGATTTGGTATTATTGCATGATATCCAACATACATATGATGAGGTGAAACCTCTACAAACATGGAAGGACTAGGTGGACACAAATATTGTTTCTCAAGCAACTCTCATTTGTGAGAGTGTTGATATTGATATGTTGAAGAATACTCTTGAGAAATTGTCTTTCATCATCAGCTTCCTAGAAGATTTTGATAAAGAATACAATTCAGTGATGGCAAAATATGCTCCATACAGAAAGAAGATGGATGAAATTATTGGATTTGATTGTCCTTCTAACACAAAATATGAATTGTGGAAGAATATTTTCATTGATGATTTGGAGTTGTAAATGTAGGGATGGAGAATAGATATACATGGTCGGGTATAGTGCAGGTATGGCCTTAGAGATTACAATGCATAAAAGATATGTTTCTCCAATTTCAAATTATGATAGGTAAAATTGACAATTGATGACTGGAATTACTACTGGATGCTGATCTGGACTTTGGTCTACCTTTTCCCTCCTTTTGGATGCTTTTTGTCATTTTGTTGAAAAGGATAAAGATGCTACAATGGTTTAAAGACCACTCTCTTCAACAAAATTCCTTTTGGAAGGCGCGAGAGTCTCCACCGACTGAAAGGAAACCTTTGTATCAATAGAGAATATTCCTTTTGTTGGTTGTAACCATTCCTCATTGAATGATCAGTATAGTTTGTCAAATAAAAATGTGGCGTGTATACATTTCGGCCTGAAGCTTGTTTTGCTCCCTTGTTCTTATAAAAGGGAATTCAGGGCCATTTGTCCAGGTCTTTTGTTGAATTTTGGAACAAAAAGTACAAATTGAGAACACAAAGAAAATACATTTTGAGTTTGTATCTTAGAGTTTTAAGTCGAGAAAGTAGATTTTGTAAATTGTGTGGTTTCCAAGCATGTCTGAACTAATAATGCAAATATTTTGAGTCTAGTGTCTCTCCATCTCTAACATTCATATGAGTTATTAATGAGAATTCAATCAATGATCCTTTCATTAATGTTCATTATTACTTTGCAGTGAAGTATGTTTTAATTCTGGCTTTGGTTTAATGAATCAATTAAAATACTTTGATTAAAACATGAATTCATATAAGTCTTGAGTTGATTTGATAAGTAGTTGTAGAGTCTAGGTATGTGATATGTGAATTTTAATGCAATCTCACAAAGATCATGAATGCTTGGAATTAAAATTACCTCATATTTCAGTTTATTGTGTTTTGACTCCTTACCTTGAGATAATACACTGGTCTGAAGGTGTTAAATGCATTTCCTATGGTTCTGGTGCTTCAATTTGAGAACAAATTTTATAAACAAACTCTAAATCGATTTACCTTTTTGAAGTTTAGTGTTGTATGGTATTCTCAGCTTTAGGTGTTTAATTCTTCTAAGGAATTGCCAGTTTCTTGAAGGATTTCATCTATTTAGCCTTTGATGGGAATACATCTGCTTTGTTATACAATGTGTGAAATAATTTTCTAGAAGAATTACAGGATACACATTGTGGGATCACCCTCCCAGGTTCTGCAAAGCCCAAAGTGCAGGAGAAGAAGCATTCTAGTTTCCTCTCGTTCGTTGGCCAATCATCTCCTAAGTATTCAAGAATTGAATCTGGCGAATTGATAGATGCTTTGTGAGATCTGCTTGGTTCTTTAAAAACACCAACACATGCATGTTCCTTGGACTAAGGACCATTTCAATCTTGTTCTCTCATTTCAAATTTTAGATTTTTACACTTGATGCCAGTTTATTTGAAATTTTAAAGTTACCCTACCACCTCATATGTCAAAACACTTGGAGTTCAACATCCACAACCTTGTAGATACATACAATCCTAGATTATTAGTGTTCACCATAAATTATCATTAAATAATCAAAAAACATTAGAAAAATCCATTATAAAACATTTTCACTAAAGTATTACATTAACACAACATCAATACTTACATCAACATTGATATCATGGACATTGTGTCACTTGCTTGGTGTGGTTTCTATTTTGTATCACCTATAAAGAATCTTGACTTGTTATGAGGGAAGTTGACAAATCTTTTGCTTGCATGAAATAAACCCAATTGTGATTTTCAACACAACCGTTTGTTTTAGAAACATGTACTAAAGGCATGAGTGCAGGTTGCATTAGTAGAGGATGAATATGTGGTAGGTGGACTAAATTGTGTGGTAGAAAAAGATGTCCTTCAACCAAACAACAAACATGACATTCCAATATTAGTATGATCTCTATCTAGATTACATCACATGATCCATAACATATATCCATCACTAGCTTCCCTATTTTGATTGTTGATCATGGTCAAATAGTAGAATCTTCGTCATTGAAAACAAAAAAAATGACAAAGAGCTAAGCAGATCTAATTCTTCTCTTATCATTTTTTCATTTTTTAGATTGATCAATAAATTTGAATTTTTGGACCATCTCATACAACAATTATAAGAATACAATTTAAGAATTTTAACATAAATTTCAAATATAAAAACATGATAACTTAAACACTTGAATTCAACCCAACTCACAAAAATCTATCAACAATTAGCATATAATAAAAATATTAATATTAAAAACATTAAAAAATAAAATCATCTAATATAATAATTAAATTATTATTATCGATGGTCATAATTCGTATTCTAAGGATTGTACATTGTAATGTTTAGTTTAAAATATAATTGCAATTTAATGCATGTTATAAAAATTACCTCACCTTTTTTTAATAAGAGATATTAAAGTGGGACAAATTCATAGAAACCTTTTAAACACTTTTTCTTATCTTTATTTGGCACATGAGAAATGTTTATTAAGTCTATGAAAGTTGCTTGTTTTAAAGGTATCATATCAAAATAGTCAACAATTGCTGCTAAGGGTATCCTTCATATCTATTTTATGTCTATTTAACTTTACTTTCTGACTTGCGTCACATGGTTATTTTTCTTTAAAGGGAAAGGAAAAGATAAATAGGTAATATTTTAAGCCACATATTAAGGTTATGCTTTTTAATTGTTATTATTTTTCATCATTATTTTTTATATAATAAAAATAATAATTAATAATTAAGAAGTATATAATATTAGTTGGGAAGGAATAAAAGTATAGGAAAGTTGTTAAATATTAGTAGTATGAAACTATTATTTGAAATCTTTAATGACTAGTCATTAGTATAGTTTTTTACAAATGACCAATCTATTCATCTTGGTTTGGACATTCTTAATGTAGTGATGTTCACTCAATTGTACGAAACCTCGTTGTGGAGAGTGGAGTTCTAAGGATGACCATAGTTAGAGTATTGTTAGCAAGAGCGAAAAATTGAGAGACATCATTACCATGTTTAGCCTCAAGCACTTAAAGCTACTCTTTTGTGTTGGTGATTTGAATAGTGAGACCTTTAAGGGTAGTGGTATTTTCCTTAATAAGCCTAAAAAATGAGTCATTTGTAAGGACAAAGTAGTAAGGAAATATGAAACTTGAGCTCAATTTGGAAGATGGATTCAAGAAACATAACCAAACATTAAAGTCTCCACAAGAATGAGAGGAAGAGTTAGTGAAAGGATTCATAAATAATGTTTTAGGGTATTCTGATACTAAGGAGTGCTCACTTCTAATTCCAAACATGAAAGAGGAAGAAAATAGAAGCCTTGGGTGTTAGGCATGTGAGTAGAACCAAAAATCATGTTTAATAGTTTTACATTTCTTGGAAAATAAACAAGGGTGGGGTATTTAGGAAAGAAGTGGAGGCAGTTACTAATAGGTAGCTTAAAATGGAGGATCTTCCAAGTGATCAATTATGATTTGGAAGTGGCTGTAGACTTCCAAATACAAGAACTAAACTAGAACAAAGATGAAGTAATTCAATTTAACATTTAGGTGGTCAACGGTGGGAAAAGGTCAAAGAAGAGTGTGGTAAATTTGCCTGAAGGAAAGGAGAAGAAGGAAGTTCCAAAGTGTCACTACTAAGCCTTGAAAAAAATCACACGGGATGAGGGTGGAGAGTATTATGATCAAAGATGGGGGAATATGAGCTTGTGTAATGCCTAATCTTTTTCTTAAGACATTAACAAAGAAAAAAGATGAACTATTTTTTTGTATTATAATTGCAACACTTATGTGTCATAGTTGCATTAATACACTCCAAGATGACACAATAGAAGACGACACACAAGTAGACAACACAAATACACCAAGCATGGTGTTACCAACAAAAGACTAAACCATGTCATGTGACGAGGCCATAATAATTGTTCAAGAGGATTAAATTTTCTCTATGATGAACATAGTACATTGACTACTATTTTTTTCTCTCATCTACACAAGGATGGAGATTAGATTGATGCACCAATTCACTACATATACCAAAATACATCTTGGGTATTGAGTTTTATAGAAGCCGAGTTGACAGAAATTTTTGGTTTAGCCAGAGGAAGTATGTTAGCACAATTTTGTAGTCATTTGTTATGTAGGACTATAAGCTAATGGACATTTCTTTACTTTTTAGTACTCAATCAAATCTTTGAAACAATGTCCTAAGTCAAATGATAGTTTGGAAGATATGTATATTTTTCATATGCTAGTTCATAGGTAGCTTGGTAAGTTTATGTTTAACCTTCATAGAGAGCATTGGGATTATGTGAAAAGGGTGTTTCGATATTTGTGTGAGATTTTGATTTTTTTTTGCTTGTTGAGGAGGGATTTTTAATCTGGCCCGTTCTAGGTGAGGCTAGAAATGAGGACTTCATCCTCGACATGAACACAATATCAACATGAATCATCCAAACCTACGAGCACAATAGCCCATCAGGGGTAGAGAGGGTGAGAGCCTACAAACACACTAGGCCAATAAGGGTCTGGAGCACAATATGGAGCACTAAGTCACTTGGCATGAACACCAATGACATCAATGCTAAGATTCATATTTGTGAGCACATTACATCAACAAGGGCACAAGGCCCACGATCACAATAGCTTAGTGGAGATTTGAACCTTAGTGGCCACTACAACAACACTACCACTTAACCATCACACCATGGGGTGAACCCCGTAAAATTTTGAATTATTATATCTGTTATCATGACACTATCGATGTAGGCAAGATGTTAGACATAAAAAGACTTTGTTGATGTAGATAAAACTAAAGATTTCAACAAGAGATCAACCAATGACTATATGTTCACTTTGTTTAGAGGCGTAGTTAGCTAAATAAGTAAGAGAAAATATATCATTACTCTTTCCACTATAAAAATAGAATTTAAGAAACTATCACATAAAAGTTTCACTAATCAAAATAAAGATAGGTTATATTTCATTCTTAGGACTGCTACTTTTGATCCTGAAATCATTAAACTCTTTCATTCATTCAATCAAAGAGATTGTACTTAGGCTCAAAATGTGTTTGTTTTTTTTTGTTGGAAATACCACTGAGGGGGTCCCCTTTAGCTTAGAGCCAAGGTCTGAGGGGTATCCATTCCACCAAAATCCGATCGAGGCATGATCCTGACCTCATCCCTTTTTAGGCGTCGGGGCCTTGCACTCAACAAGACTTGATCCCTGGGGAGCTCATTAAGAACCTTAGAACCTTTCAACTTCACCAATAGATCAAAATAATAACTTAAGAGCTCATAAACTCACAAACACCCATCAATGCACAAATATAACAACAAAAGTGCATGAATCAAAGACTCTTAAACTATGACCTGATTCCACAATGTGGCAAAAGCAATGGCCGGATTCAAATGGGTTGATCAAAGATGTGAATCACTCCCCTTTCACCTTTTAAACCCTAGGGCTGAGATGTGGACACCCCTGCTGGCTATAAATATAATCACGCACATAGATAAGGGCCTAATTAATGTTAGATCATTCGAGGACACTTGGAAATGTTTGAATAGTTGTTCATAGTAAAGTACTCAACTCCCTTGACCAAAGAATTCACACATTAACCCATGTTTGCTTGTGACAGAAAAACATCATATTGCGACCGAAATGAATGCAGGGAAAGGGATGTTGTGAGGAAAATGTTTAACCATTTTGACTGTTATAAGCCTATGACTTGAGGTGGCCACCTGTTACCTATCTGCCAGGAATTAAACCGTGTGCAGATTGACTCAACTGTTTAACCCCCTATCGTCTATCTTTAACACAATTCTCCTGAGCCATTAATAAATAACATAAGGTAGTTGTTACTTAAGGTCGAGGTAGGTGCAGGTCGCTTTTAATTTACTACCATGTTACCTATCCGAAAGAAGTGGAGGCAATTACTAATAGTAGTTTAAAATGGAGGATCTTCCAAGTGATCAATTATGATTGGGCAGTGGCTCTAGAGTTCCAAATACAAAAACTAAAGTAGAAAAAAGAGGCAACAAAGATGGAGCAATTCAATTTAACATTTAAGTGGTCAACAATGGGAAAGGGTCAAAGAAGAGTGTGGTAAAATTGCTTGAAGGGAAAGGAGAAGAAGGGAGTTCCAAAGTGTCACCACTAGGACTTGAAAAAAATCACATGGGATGAGAGTAAAGAGTATTATGAGCAAATAATGTTGAATAAGAGCTTGTGTAATGTCCAACCTTTTTCTCAAGGCATTAACAAAGAAAAAATATGAAATATTTTTTTCTATTATAATTACAACACTTATGTTCACAGTTGCATTAACACACTTCAAGATTATACAATAGAAGACAACATGTATAAGTTACATAACACAAATACACCAAGCATGGTGTTACCAAAAAAATACTAAACTATGTCATGTGACAAGGCCATAATAATCATGCAAGAGGATAAAATTTTCTCTATGATGTAGTTAGTACATTAGCCCACTATCTTTTTCTCTCATGTACAAAAGGATGGAAATTAGAGTGATGCACCAATTTATTACACATTCCAAGGTGACTTAGATAACATCCAAAAGGATGTTGGAATGGCCTCAAAATACTAATATTATATCCTGATGAGGTGGGTCCACTATGACATACGTCTCAACCAAAAAAAATTCTAACCAGGTGATTACATAGAAAAGCATGCAATAAAACATAAAGGAGTGGGTAAATTTCAAGGTACATCGAATCTATTCAAAACAAGACGATAGGAAGGAAAGTCTAACCAAGGGGAGAATTTTTTATTTAAAAATTTTCCCAATTTTTTTGGGAAGTACCTAATATCTTAGGGTCACCTCTATTGCCAATAAGGTCACCTAGAATAGGCTAGGTTGCTCAATAGGGGACATGTTGGTTTTAAGGTTTTTAGGGTCTTGGTAGCTCCAATTTATCTTTATGAGTTTACAAAATATTTTTTTATCACCCTTAAAACCTAGAGTGACCCAAAGCATGGCATATCAATCATGCAAGGCATGAAATGAAGACCCATAGCCTAAGACACAATACAACTAAGCCCAAACAAACCTTAAGCAACATAGAAGCCAAACAAGTCATATTACCACAGTAAGTATTTTGTTTTAAATTAGATTTGATCAAAAAATTTGGTTAGGGTTGAGCTTCCCATTATTATGTTAAGAAACCATAAATACTCTAAATTTATTTTAACCTAAAAATCACACAAAAAAAATCATTGAATTCTTCTTAAGAACAAGGCATGAAAGCACAATCATTCAACTAAACCATAGAGTTGAGAATGCATTAATTTCATAATTAAATAATACTTAAACTAAAATTTAGGAATCATATACCATGATCATAAGATACTTTTCAATCCCAAAAGTAAAATAGAGCTAAGCATCGTAGTTTTAGAACTTTTCAACTCATGTTAACACCCTCTCAAGATGAGGTGCAAAGTCAAGTGAAATAAAACCATTTAATAATTAAAAATAAAAAGGCCTCAAAATTTTGGGGTTGGCGCCCTAGCTCGGTTGGCTAAATCTTTCCTGTTGCAGGAGGTTGGTCATGAGGTCTAGTCTCCTCCACCCTCGTGGTACTGGAGGGCGTGTCGCGCCAGCGCCGCTGGTCACATTAAAAAGTTTACTAGGAACACTGCAGTTTATAAGGGGTCGTGCTACCTGATTCCTGCAGTCTAAAGAAAAAAAAAGAGGCCTCGTCCCAAATATGGATGGACCATAATCAACACAAGATATCTCAATGATACATGAATAATAATTTATTACAATGGTTGGAAATAACTCAATACATACACTTTTCTTATAGCCCAACATGAAGAGCTACAAATAACATGATGCCATGAGAGTCCAATATTCCCTCCAATGGGCATGCTCCAAACATGCATAACCATATTGGTGGTGGTGGTACTTGTTAATCTTTTTGGTTCTCAACCCGTTCAAATGCATTTGATAGTTTGCACAATGGTCATATTTGTAAGGGTTTTCTAAAAGTTGCACTAGGGTTTTGAAGAAACCCTAAACCCTTGTGAAATCGCTACACTTTTGTTATAATATTGCATTGATTGCCTACCTCGATTATTTGATACCTTAAGTTACATCTTAAAGCCCCCCGCTTTGTGTTATAACTTGCCCCATTTACCTAAGCATTGATTAAGCTTCTTTCTCATAGGCACTTTATTGCTTAACCCCTTGCGTTTTGTTGAGTCCCACTTGACACATGGTGTTATTACGTGAACTTCCTTTAGTTTGCAAGTGCTTTTTATTTTATTATTATCTTCCCACAAACTTGCAAAATAACTTTCCACTTCCTGTCATTGCTGAAATGTATGGTTCTTCTACCAATCAAAATATAAGCTCTATTTTCTTCGATTCTTTTTGGGTGGTAACCCGCCTTTTTGGTTCCTGGTATCTTACATTACCCAACAATGTATTTTCAACCATTTGTTACTAACCCCCTTTTCTTAGTAACCTAAGTTGTTTCAATTACTACATGTGCTTTAAAATCTTTTAAGTTATCCAAAGATGAACATGTCAGATGGTTCCATATTAGTCCTAATCAATAGAAAATATCTTTTGGTTGAATCATGCTGGCTATAACCTTTAAGGAAGCTTTTGGTATTAATATTTCCTTCCTACAAATCCTCAAAAAGTGTTTCTCTTATGGTACTAATCCTAGCTATATCCACATCATGTTAGTCACAAGCATTCATTCATTTTCACACAAACTTCTTCTATCTCAAGAGCTTTTTTACTCTTATGGTTCCTTTTGCGAGCTTTCAAAACCATGTCATGTGTCTTTCCTTGTTATTTTGTCTGATTTTGCAAGAGCTTTCTTCTTCACAGAAGCGAGTTGTAATTTACTTTTGATTCTTGTACAAGAATGGATGTGCATATGGGACAACAATTGTGACGTGACAAATTACAACATTTTTTAGGAATATTTTATCAAAGACATTCTTAGAAATATTGGCTAGAGGTTTGATTGTGGACTGTCAAAGGAAGTCAAAAAGTTTTTGAGACCAAAAGAGCTCCAACCTAAAGTAAAATTTGATCACAATTAAGGAGACAGGTTCTTCTACTCAAATGCTACATTAATTAGGGTTTATGTTTCCTTAGTGGCAACAAATATTTTCCCAAGTTCATTCTTGACAGAATCACATACTTGGAGATTACATCACAATTAAATGAGTCAGATAAGACTCATTTTAGAAATTATAAGAAGCATGCAATTTTACCCTCTACATTGATTTTCTTATATTTTCAAGTAACAACTATGGAAGGATTGGAATTAATTCTAAGTAAGCTTCTACCCTACAATATGAGAATAGATAGGGTAAGGAAATGTGATCTTGAACATTTCATTCATGATGTCAGGACCAAGTATAAACTTATTGCATTCATCCATGAGCATGATCTAATTGAGGATATGATAAGAATTTGTTCCTCAACAAAGGAAGATATTAAAAGGATAGAGCAATGCGTGAAGATACAAATTGTAGAAGAAAGGAGGAAAGGGGTAGATCCTTCCTATAAGGGTGCACTTACAAAAATTCAAGATCCAATTCTTAGGATCATGACAATGCTTGACTATGCAACTAATCTATTGGAAAATTCCTTTAAATGTGTCTCAAACACATAAGCCTGGTCCCTCCTCTCAAATGATGGAATAACCAATCCCTGTGAACATTAAACCTCTACAAAAAGTAGCTCCTACCATAAAATATTTGGTGGACTATCCTATAGGACCTAATGAATTTATAGAGGATTCTGATATAGCACAAGTAATGCATCCTCCTACCATAGTTGTGTTTGAACTACTGTCAAATGAATGGATGCTAATAACTTTTGAGACTGAAGATCAAGTGATAGATGATTGAGAGCATTAGCTTGCTCTAAATTTATGTAGGATGAAAAATTAATTACCACTAAGGAGTTCAAGGATTTCATCCCTAGGAGTAAAGGTGAAGAGTTGCAAAAAACAATAAAGGATCAACAACTCATTGAGGAAAGAAAGAAATATTTAATTGCCTAGTTTTGGAAAGAGGTAGATGTTGAAATGACTAACATGACACCTTAGAGGGCATATAATTTTTAAGGAATGGTGGTTGTTTACTCTTTTGTGGGTGGGATATATCATCGACAATTCCATTTATACTATCTAGAGATAAGAGGGAAATGACCCTATTTTGTCATCTGAGGAGCAAGCATATGCACTCTATTTTGACTCAAGCTTTAAACCAAGGCATGCGACCTTAGCCATTTAGTTAATTTTCCTTGAGATGAATAAACCTAAAGTTATTGATGATACTTGTGAATTAACTAGCAATCTAATTATTAAAAGACTAGGGGACACATGTTCTTAGTAGGAAACAACATTAACTATAAACATAGCTATGTTTACAGAAGCAATAGTAAGAAGATTGGAGGTAGAATTGGCTAAGGTAAATAGTCAAAATTTGAAGCTGCAAGAGCACGTAAACATTGTTATTTGATTATTTCCACCACCTCGATTTGGGGTTGGAAATAAAAATGACCAAGAGAAAATGGCCCTTATTGTGGAATTGAATCAATTGAAGGAGTTAAATGAGAGAAAATAGGAAAACAATAAAGTTGAGGTAAATAAAAGGGAAAAACTCATAGAAATTATCGATAGAATTGGCATAGGCTATCTCACATTTTAAATCATTTAGAGGATGCATGGAATGGGTATTATACAATTAATAATGCTCACACTATTTATATTGCCTTAAGATCTAGACTCTAGAGTATCCAAGACACATGGTGTCCAAGAAGGTAGTTGATAGAGAAGATGATTGAAAGATACAATTTTGATATCCATGCTCTAATTGAGTTAGAGGTTATTTATGAAAATTCAAGTTCCATTGAGGATATCATGATTATGCATGAGAACCATTAGCTTGCCATGGAGAAAACCTAGGAAAATTTTGATGATATTAAACATGGCATAATGCCTACAATTTTTTCTGAGGATGGAGGGTTAAAGGAGTACAAGGTGCAGAGAGCAGATTTTAGTAATATATTATCTCCCATATTGAATTCTATTTTTATAGAAGATAATATAGATACAAACAAAATAAATAATGCTCTGGATAATTTGATTAAATTAGAGACAATTTTAATAAATTTTGTTGATAATGCAAGGTGGAATGAGAAAGAATATTCCTATCATTTGAATCGCGTTAGAATAATTTTGCAATCTTCTAGCCTTTAGAAGATATATTTGTAGCATGGATGGAAAAGTACAACTGAACAATGTTAGTGTGAATAAATGTCTTGTACCTAGTTAATTCACTTACTAGGGACTTAGGGGACATATTCACATGTTAAGTTTAGTTAGGTCTTAGGAATCTTTCTAGAAGACTTAGTTGTCATATCTAGATTTTATCATTTCTTAGGTGGTTATGATAATTTGTCTCATGTCACAAGATTAAAACGCTTGTCATAATATTATGACATCTTATGTCTCACCTTGTCTATATAACTAGGTGGTCTCTTATGTAAATCATATTGAGTTCTTGGATAATCAATTCCATTGCAATCTTGAGCATTGCATCTTGATCTCTTTGTGTGCTTTCCATTTGGCCTCTAGATCTTGGGTATCTACATAGCCAACTCTAACATGGTATCAGAGTAGATTGGGTGCCATTGAATAGTATTTTATTGAGAGACCTTGGAAAATATTGAAAATTTGAGTATGCTCTTCTCTTGCATCTTATGATTATCTGGAGAATTAGAAAAGCTTGATAGAAATACCAAATTTTGGGAGGGTTCCTCTTTTTCGCTTTGTATTGCAGGTTCAAATTGGAGCTTGTTGGTGCAAATATGAGCTCACCATTGACTTCAAAGGGTTCAAGAAAGTTAGTTTTTCCTTTTGTTTCATCCAAATTGGAGATATGAGACTAGATCTATAAGGGTTTGAAGTTGAAGAATGGTTGCCAGATCTGGGAGGCAGGTACAATTTTGGAGAATTTTGAGTTGAATTTAACTCTGTCATCGTGTTGAGAAGAGCCAAAAACCCTAAGATCCATTGTTAAATCATCAAATTTGGACAAAGTTTTCCTCTGAGGTAATTTTTTTTGCTGGTTGAGTTGTGCAACATAGCCATAATTGTAGTCGGTACAAGTTTTTTAATTAAAAATAATTATTTTGTTGGGTTTAAATTTCTTCTAAAAAAATTTGGAAAAAAATTATATTGAGTCACTTAATTTTTTTCAAAGGTTTTGTTCCAAAAATAAAAATAAAATTATATATATTGTAGGAGGGTACACATACACAGACCTATACCCATACCCTACTCTCTACAGAGTACTGTGGGCTATTCGTAGCTGCCATGTGGCAGAGTCGCGATAGGTCACACAGTCCAACGACCCCACTATACACTACGACAACCTTTGAATAAACCGATGCCCATTTTAATATTTTTGACGATAATATCCATCGGTGGTTAAGAAAAAAGAATATGCCTAGTCTTTTTGGAAAGATTTTGTTGAGAGATGAAATGCAAAATAGCCCGGCATAAAGAATATACCTTTCGCCAGCAAAGGAATATACTAGTGCCAGAAAAGAATATTCTGGTGGATGGGTAGAGTGACATGTGATGTTAATTTAGAAATAAAATTTAACCTCATGTTTTGATGATGTCAGCACCACATCAGTGTCCCTTTTAAAAAAAATTATCCCTCACCATTGGAGTTTTGGTTTTGGGAGCTGATTTTCAAACCTTCATAAATTGGTCATTCTAACTCCTTTTTCCAAGCAATTTTTTTTTGATTTGGGCTAAATTTTCATTCTCTACACAATGGTGCAACCAGATTTTTGTTTTAGTGCTTGGTTTTTCTAGAATTTGTAGATTCTCATAGGTGTTGTTGAGCTGTTCTCATTTTGGGAACTTTCGAAGCTTCGTTCTTGCTCCTACAATAACATTTTTGGGTGATTTTTTTTTGAAAGTGCATAATTTTTTGTGTACTTTATAGTTGAGTGACTAGATTGATCTCATTTTATGTAAAAATTTCACTTTGAGCTTGAGGCCTATTTTGGAATTTGTAAGCACTAAGATCAAGTCTAGTTTGTTGTTTTTGGCATCTAGCAATTGTAAACACACTAAATATAAAGTGCCAAATCATATATTGCTAGGGGGGCTTCTTGATTGAGTGATTTGGGGGGGTCTCTTGGTGCATTCTTTTGATCTATTTGCTTGTGCTCTCTCGTTTCCATGGATCATTCTAAGGTTCTTTTTCTCACATCATATAATTATTGAACATGGCATCAAAATGCATGGAGTATTCTAATGATTGAAGGTCACTCTCATATGTTGAAAATAAGGTACTTGAACCTACAGATGTAGATAAAAAGATAAAATGGATGATTGAACATACCAAATCTCTTAGATGTCTTTGTAGACTTGTTTCTCAAGATTTGTTGTTTCAAATAGAATCATGTAAGAATTCTCATGAAGCTTGGGACAAATTGAAAAATATTGTATGGTACTATAGATGAAGTAAGAGGCTATCAAATTGATAATGAACTAATGAACCTTGATCCTATGAACTTTGACAACATCCAAGACTACATCACTAAGGCTAATGATCTAAGAGAGCAATGTAAAGCATGTGGAATTGATAAGAAGGACATCTAGTTGGTCTATAATATATTGAACAAACTTGGTCTTGATTATGCTTCTTTTGTTTCTAGCTTTCATACTCATGGATTGACTATGGGGTTTGCATATACTACACCTTCATTTGCATCATTTTTTGAGATGTTAATACATGAGAAACAAAAGCTTATCTCAATGGGTATAATTCTAAATCTCAAGCATTGTTGGTTAGTCAGGTGAAAGAATTAGAATTTGATAAGAAACATAAGAAATCAAAGAATAATACACATTCAGATGAAGGAAAGAATAAATCCTCTTCCAAAGAGAAATCATCTAAGAAGGAGAAGCAAACTTGTTCATATTGCAAGAAGCTTGGACATGATGAACATTCTTGTTATAAGAAGGATATTGGTGAATTGAAACAACTTCTTAAGAAAAATCAGATTAATCTACCTCCAAGAATGTTTGAGTCAACTTCTTCTTCTTCTTCAAAACAGTCTAAAAAGGACAAAGGTTGTGCTGATTTGGCTTCTACATTAGGAAATAAAGGACATGCTCTTTGTGCTTTTTTAGGTCATGGATTAGGGAGATGACTTCTAGATCCAGGAGTATCTCATCATATGGCATCTTCATAGTCTATATTCTCTTCTTTTGAGCCTTGTACTGTGTCTCCTATTTTGATGGGAAACAATACATACATGAGTGTAATTGGTAAGGGATCTATTAGCTTTGGGGACAACACTTTTTAGGATGTTTTATGTGTTCCTCATTTGATGAACAATCTTCTTTCCATATACAATATTACATATGGTGGAGATGCGAGGACTGTGGAATTCATTCCTAATTTAGTTATCATTAGAGACTTAGAGAGTAGAGAGATTATTGCTACTAGGATGGTTGAGCATTTATCTTAGTTGTACACCTTTGTAGATTTTTCTTCTGATGATGACATTGTTCCTCCGGTTGTTGATCACACTTCTAGTGTGAACCATGATTTTTGGGAGACTTTTGGCTTCTTGAACTTGGGAGTTCTCACATTGGATCTGATTCTTGAGCCTTCCATTTCATCTCCTCTATCTACTATTACAATTGATGATACTTGTGTTTCTATAGATTTGGCTTCTTATGATTCAGTGCAACATGATCTACATTGTCTTCTAGCTTCATCTACTTTAGATGCATACTTGAAAAACATTGGTGGGTTGTTTGTTAAGTACCGTATTTTAGATTGGGGAGACAATATTGATTGCATACATCTTCTCTTTTATGAAGATGATTCTTCTTCAATTGTTGCGAGGGAATACTTTGACCCTCTTGTTCATTTTGTACATGATTATTCTTTGTAGTTTGATGTGAGTGTGGATACTTTTGGACAAAATTTGGAGGAGGCTTCTTTGTCTTTAGAGGAGGCATCTTTGTCTTTGGATTGTGTTCTACATTCATCTCTACTAGATTCTGGATTGACATCTTCAGCAATGTGGCCTAGAACGCCTATTTGGAGTGTGTCAACTTTTGAAATTGACATGGAGACACTTGAGAATTCTTCAGAGACATCATCACATATCATCCTTCTTCCTACATCTTCCTTTCAGGAATGGGAAGAAATCCCAGCATGCATTTCTTTTTTTGTTTCTTCGTAAGGGGAGGAATGTTGTTCGGCAAGATTGGATCATCTTTTGCATTCAATATTGAGCTTCTACCATTGCAAGAGACTCACCATTGATGGTGGGCTGCATGGTATCTCTTCTCTCTTCTTATCTCTTATGGGTTTTTTTTCCTCACATGGGGTTTTGGCCTTCTCATTCTTCATTGAGAGCATTTTTTTTTTCCATCTCTCTTATGGGGAGGAGTTTTTTCCCACCGGGTTTTCTCCTTTTCTCCATTTGTGAGCGATTGCATTTGCATTTTTGAATGGGTACCTAACATGGCCTCATAGCCAAGACCAATATTTGTGTCATTTGCATAATAATCTACTCCCTAAGTTGCACTTAAGGGGGGGGTGTTGGTGTGAATAAATGTCTTGTACCTAGTTAATTCACTTACTAGGGACTTAGGGGACATATTCACATGTTGAGTTTATTTAGGTCATAGGAATCTTTCTAGAAGACTTATTTGTCATGTCTAGATTTTATCATTTCCTAGGTAGTTATGATTAGTTGTATAATATCACAAAATTAAGACACTTGTCATAATCTTATGACATCTAATGTCTCACTTTGGCTATATAACTAGATGGTCTCTTATGTAAATCATATTGAGTTCTTGGATAATCAATTCCATTGCAATTTTGAGCATTGCATCTAGAACACCTTGATGGGGTCATTTAGGCAAATGTAAGGAAAGCAATGAGGAGGGAATTTCAAGCTATCATAGTTGAAGAAGGCATAGCACTTGTGTAGAAAAGTGGTGTATTATAGCTACCTGAATGGGATATTGTTGATGCAGTAGTATTAGATACAATAAGGAGGTTTGAAAGACCCATGTTTCAAACGAAGGAAGAAGCCAAATTGGCACTACAAGGGTCAAAATTTAGTGAGGAATGAGATGCCTTGGCCATTTGGTCATTGTCTTTGGGTTCAAGGAAGCCAAGAGTTGCAGAGCCAATTGACTTTAGTGGACAATTGATTGTAAGGAGAGTTTCTGATACTCCTGCATTGGAAGCAGCTGACATGACAATAAATGTTGCTAAATTCACCAAGGATATAGTGGAAGGTCTCACTATTGAAAGAGACTCATATAGGAGCAAATATAATGACCTTGTTGATGAGTACAATAAGAGTTAGCGAAGGGTAGCTGTGTTAGAAATAGAGCTAGCATTGTATAAGCAACAAATAGAAACATTGAGGACTCAAGGCCCATCTAGCTCAAGTCATGATGCACCTACTTCTCCAATGGCACATCCTCATTCTCCTCCTCCTCCACCAAAACCTTCCTTGGAAATAATACCATACAACTTGGGCCAAGAACCACTTGCAGCTGAGGAGCCAAGCACATCAGGTGCAACTCCATCAAATGATCCCACCCAGGTGCAATTATTCTTGCAAATTGATGTATAGAATAAATTGTTTGAACAAATTCAGGACACCATGTATTAGAAAAATTCCAAGATTGTTCATACTATTTTGGAGCACATGAATGGGAAGATTCAAAATAAATTAAGTAGTGTTCATTCAAATTATTCTTTGATACTACAAGCAATAAGGTTGTCTCAAAGAGACAAGGATCTAGCTACCCCAATTCTAGACAAATGGATTCCTAGGGTTCATAACTTGAAGCTCATGACAGTTGGGATTGCACATCAGAAGGATACGTATCTAAAGATTAGCCCAAATTATAAATTCATTGATGGGATTAAACAACAAAAGTTTCAAGGGTATGTTCCTCCTTTGGAGGAGAAAATAAGAGAATTGAAACAAAAGTTTGATGAAGCAGATTTGGTGTTATTGCATGATATCCAACATACATATGATGAGGTGAAACCTCTACAAACATGGAAGGACCAAGTGGACATAACTATTGTTTCTCAAGCAACTCTCATTTGTGAGAGTGTTGATATTGATATGTTGAAGAATACTCTTGAGAAATTGTCTTTCATCATCAGCTTCCTAGAAGATTTTGATATAGAAGCCAATTCAGTGATGACAAAATATGCTCCATACAGAAAGAAGATGGATGAAATTATTGGATTTGATTGGCCTTCTGACACATAATATGAATTGTGGAAGAATATTTTCATTGATGATTTGGAGTTGTAAATGTAGGGATGGAGAACACATATACATGGTCGAGTATAGTGCAGGTTTGGCCTTAGAGATTACAATGCATAAAATATATGTTTCTCCAATTTCAAATTATGACAAGTTGACTGTTGATGATTGGAATTATTGTTGGATGCTGATCTGGATTTTGGTCTGCCTTTTCCCTCCTTTTGGACGCTTTTTGTCATTTTGTTGAAAAGGATAAAGATGCTGCAAGGTTTAAAGACCACTCTCTTCAACAAAATACCTTTTGGAAGGCGTGGGAGCCTCCACTGATTGAAAGACAACCTTTGTCTCAATAGAGAATATTCATTTTGTTGGTTGTAACCATTCCTCATGGAATGATCGGTATAGTTTGTCAAATAAAAATTTGACGTGTGTACATTTTGGCCTGAAGCTTGTTTTGCTCCCTTGTTCTTATAAAATTGAATTTAGGGCCATTTGTGTGGGTCTTTTGTTGAATTCTAGAACTGAAATTGCAAATTAAGAACACAAAGAAAATACATTTTGAGTTTGTATCTTAGAGTTTTGAGTCGAGCAAGTAGATTTTGTAAATTGTGTGGTTTCCAAGCATGTCTGAACTAATAATGCAAATCTTTTGAGTCTACTATCTCTCCATCTGTAACATTCATATGAGTTATTAATGAGAATTCAATCAATGATCCTTTCATTAATGTTCATTGTTACTTTGCAGTGTAGTATGTTTTAATTTTGGCTATGGTTTAATGAATCAGTTAAAATGCTTTGATTAAAACATGAATTCATATAAGTGTTGGTGGATCTGATAAGTAGTCGTAGATTTTGGGTATGCGATATGTGAATTGTAATGCAATCTCACAAAGGTCATGAATGTTTGGAATTAAAATTACCTCATAGTTCAGTTTATTGTGTTTTGACTCCTTGCCCTAAGATAATACATTGGTCTAAAGGTGTTAAATGCATTTCCTATGGTTCTGGTGCTTCAATTTGAGAAATTTTTTTATAAACAAACTCTAAATTGATTTACCTTGTTGAAGTTTAGTGTTGTATGGTATTCTCAGATTTAGGTATTTAATTATTTTGAGGAGTTGCCAGTTTCTTGAAGGATTTCATCTATTTAGCCTTTGATGGGAATATATCTGCTTTGTTATACAATGTGTGAAATAATTGTCTAGAAGAATTGCAGGATACACATTGTGGGATCACCCTCCCGAGTTATGCAAAGCCCAAAGTGCAAGAGAAGAAGCATTCTAGTTTCCTCTCATTCGTTGGCCAATCATCTCCTAAGTATTCAAGAATTGAATTTGGAAAATTCATAGATGCTTGTTTCTTTAAAAACACCAACACATACATGTTCCTTGGACTAAGGATCATTTCAATCTTGTTCTCTCATTTCAAATTTTAGATTTTTACACATCCACAACCTTGTATATACATACAATCCTAGATCATTAGTATTCACCATAAATTATCATTAGATAATCAATAAACATTAGAAAAATCCATTATAAAACATTTTCACTAAAGTATTACATTAACACAACATCAATACTTACATCAACATTGATATCATGGACATTGTGTCACTTGCGTGGTGTGGCTTCTATTTTGTATTACCTATAAAGAATCTTGACTTGTTATGAGGGAAGTTGACAAATCTTTTGCTTGCATGAAATAGACCCAATTGTGAATTTTCAACACAACCATTTGTTTTAGAAACATGTACTAAAGGCATGAGTGTAGGTTGCATTAGTAGAGGATGAATATGTGGTAGGTGGACTAAATTGTGTGGTAGAAAACATTGTCCTTCGACCAAACAACAAACATGCCATTCCAATATTAGTATGATCTCTATCTAGATTACATAACATGATCCATAACATATATCCATCACTAGCTTCCCTATTTCGATTGTTGATCATAGTCAAATAGTAGAATCCGTGTCATTGAAAACAACAAATTGACAAAGAGCTAAGCAGTTCTACTTCTTCTCTTATCATTTTTTTTCATTTTTTAGATTGATCAATAAATTTGAATTTTGGATCCACGTTTCATACAACTACAAGAATACACTTATCATTTTTTTCACTTTTTAGATTGATCAATAAATTTGAATTTTGGACCCATGTTTCATACAACATCTACAAGAATACACTTTAAGAATTTTAACATAAATCTCAAATATAAAAACATGATAACTTAATCACTTGAATTCAATCCAATCGACAAAAAATCTAACAATTAATAATTATATAATAAGAAAAATAATATTAAAAACATTAAAAACATAAAACTGTTTAAAAAAATTATTTTTTATAATAATTAAATTATTCTATGATTCCATTAGAGAGTCATTATTATGGTGGTCATAATAAAAATATAATTGCAATTTAATGCGAGATATTAAAGTGGGACAAATTCATAAAAACCTTTTAAACACTTTTTCTAATGTTTATTTAAGTCTTTGAAAGTGGCTTGCTTTAAAGGTTAAGTTACATCTTGATGTGTCTTTTGATTCATATCAAAATAGTCAACTATTGCTGCTAAGGGTATCTTTTATATCTATTTAACTTTTTTTTCTTGACTTGCATCACATGGTTGCTTTTCTTTAAAGGGAAGGAAAAGATAAATAGGTAATATTTTAAGTCACGCTTCACTTGGGGGCATATATATTTTGAGGAATATCTTCACTTTTTTATTTTTGAGGAATAAGGTTATATACATATATATTAAAATATAAATGATCCATAATAGGCAGCTATGGCAATAATCATTGGTTAAACAAATAAACACTATATTATAGCAATCATAGGTTCTTATGCATTAAACAAAGATGTATTATATCACAAATATAATAAACGTTGTTATAACAACAAATAAGACGAATTTAGAAATAGAGAAGTACATATTAAGGTGGCTATGTTTTTTAATTGTTATTATTTTTTAATAATAATTAAAAAGTATAATATGGTAGAATTTTGATGAAGCTACTTGCAAATAGTTGTAATTATGTAACATCTCTAGTTGCTTCCTTTATAAGTCATCATGCTAAGCTTCTCATATGAGCCATCGTTCTTTGATCTTGACAAATTTTGTAATCAATAGACGACAACTTTCCTACCCTGATATTATTGTAATATTTCAATAATATAATATAATATATAGATTAAATGTCTTTTACCTAAAAAAGATAATAATTAAGAAGTATATAATATTAGTTGGGAAGGAATAAAAGTATAAGAAAGTTGTTAAATATTGGTAGTATGAAATTGCTATTTGAAATCTTTAATAACTAGTCATTAGTATAGTTTTTTACAAATGACCAATCTATTCATCGTGGTTTGAATATTCTTAATGTAGTGACGTTCACTTAATTGAACGAAACCTCGTTGTGGAGAGTGGAGCTCCAAGGATGGCCATAGTTAGAGTATTGTTAGCAAGAGCAAAAAATTGAGAGACATAATTACCATGTTTAGCCTCAAGCACTTAAAGCTACTCTTTTGTGTTGGTGATTTGAATAGTGAGACCTTTAAGGGTAGCGGTATTTTCATTAATAAGCCTAAAAAATGAGTCATTTGCAAGGAAAAAGTAGTAAGGAAATATGAAACTTGAGCTCAATTTGGAAGATGGATTCAACAAACATAACCAAACATTAAAGTCTCCACAAGAATGAGAGGAAGAGTTGGCGAAATGATTCATAAACAATGTTAGGATTCATAAATAATGTTTTAGGACATACTGATACTAAGAAGTGCTCACTTCCAATTCCAAACATGAAAGAGGAAGAAAATGGAAGCCATGGGTGTTAGGCATGTGAGTAGAACCAAAAATTATGTTGAATAGTCTAAAATTTCTTGGAAAATAAACAAGGGTGGGGTATTTAAGAAAGAAGTGGAGGCGGTTACTAATAGGTAGTTTAAAATGGAGGATCTTCCAAGTGATCAATTATGATTGGGCAATGACTCTAGACTTCCAAATACAAGAACTAAACTAGAACAAAGAGACAATAAAGATGAAGTAATTTAATTTAACATTTAGGTAGTCAATGATGGGCAAGGGTCAAAGAAGAGTGTGGTAAATTGCTCGAAGGAAAGGAGAAGAAAGTTCCAAAGTGTCACCGTTAAGCCTTGAAAAAAATTACATGGGATGAGGTTGGAGAGTGTTATGATCAAAGATGGGGGAATAAGAGCTTGTGTAATGCCTAATATTTTTCTTAAGATATTAACAAAGAAAAAACATGAACTATTTTTTTGTATTATAATTGAAACACTTATGTGTCATAGTTGCATTCTCCAAGATGACATAATAGAAGACAACACACAAATAGAAAACACAAATACACCAAGCATGGTGTTACCGGAAAAAGACTAACCATGTCATGTGACAAGGCCATAATAATCACTTAAGAAGATTAAATTTTCTCTATGATGAACATAGTACATTAGCTACAATCTTTTTCTCTCGTCTATAGAAGGATGAAAAATAGAGTGATGCACTAATTCATTACACATTCCAAAATACATCTTGGGTATTGAGTTTTATAGAAGCCAATTTGATAGAAATTTTTGGTTTAGCCAGAGGAAGTATGTTGGCACTATTTTGCAGTGGTTTGTTATGTAGGACTGTAAGCTAATGAATATTTCTTTACTTTTTAGTACTCAATTAAATATTTGGAACAATGTCCCAAGTCAAATGATGGTTTGGAAGATATGTATATTTTTCATATGCTAGTGTCATAGGTAGCTTGGTGTATGCAATAATTTGTACTAGACTAGATATTGTCAAGCAATAAGAGTTCTTAGTAGATTTATGTTCAACTTTCATAAAGAGTATTGGGATTATGTGAAAAGGGTGTTTCAATATTTGTGTGAGATTTTTAAATTTTTTTGCTTGGTGAGGAGAGATTTTTAATCCGGCCCGTTCTAGGTGAGGCTAGAAACAAGGACCTCATCCTCGACATGAACACAATATCAACATAATCGTTTAGACCCAAAAGCACAGTAGCCCAACAGGGGCAGAGAGGGTGGGAGCCTCAGAAGCACACTAGCCCAATAGGGGTCTGGAGCACAATCTAGAGCACTAAGTGACTTGGCATGAACACCAACAACATCAATGCTAAGATTCAAATTTGTGAGCACATTACATCAACAAAGACACAAGACCCACGATCACAATAACCAAGGTCAGGGCTCAAATGGGTTGATCAACGATGTGCATCACTCCCTTTTCACTTTTTATTCCCAGGGTTGAGATGTGGACACCCATGCTGGCTATAAATATAATCACACACATAGATAAGGGCTTGATTAATGTCAGATCATTCAAGGACACTTGGAAATGTTTGAATAGTTGTTCGTAGTAAAGTACTCATCTCCCTTGACCATTTTGACTGTTATAAGCCTATGACTTGAGGTGGCCACATGTTACCTATCTGCCAGGTATTAAATCGTGTGCAGATTGACTCAATTGTTCAACCCCTCATGGTTGATCTTTAACACAATTCTCCTGAGCCATTAATAAATAACATAAGGCAGTTGTTACTTAAGGTCTAGGTAGGTGCAGGTCGCTTTTAATTTACTAACATGTGCCTACACTAGCTAAGTGCCTGTTTGAACCCCATTGGCCCAGTGTGAAGATGACGTGAAACCATATCATAAAGTAGCTAGGTGTTATTTTGTGTGGGGTTTTGATAGGAAACAAGTCCAACGTTGCAATTTATATCAATCAAATCGAATCAATCTAATACACTACTCATGGTTTGAATGAATAATTTTTAATGACGTCCACGAGACCATCAATTTATGGTAACGAGTGTCAAATATTTGATCATTTTCAAGTTCCTTTCAATGTCAACCCTCCTATTATGGATCTTGATCAAGAAGCCCACAGTTTTGAGGAGCCTTGTCTCCTTGGAAAGCTCATTTAGATTAAGCACTTTCAAATTGTCTTCATATTAGATACAAATATCTTCATAAGCAACACACTCGAAGATGAAGTGCCATTCAGTATGAACGGCCCCTTTGTTGCAAAAATACAAGTTCTTTGTTCCCAGGTTTCCTTTGGGACAACCCACCTACCTATCTCACATCTAAGATGGTGAGACTCAGTCCTTAGCTGAGCCACTAGAAGCTTAGCCTTTCCTTTAATTGCAATCCTTAGATAATCTTTCTCAAATATAAATGATTTATAATAGGCAGCTAGGGCAATAAGCATAGGCTCAAATATAGTAAACAAAGATGCACTATATTATAGCAATCATACATTATTATGCATTAAACAAAGATGCATTATATCACAAATATAATAAAGGCTGTTATAGCAACAAATAAAATGAATTTAGAAATAAAAAAGTACATATTAAGGTTGTTATGCTTTTTAATTGTTATTATTTTTTTATCATTATAATAAAAATAATTAAGAAGCATATAATATTAATTGTGAAGGAATAAAAGTATAGGAAAATTGTTAAATATTAGCAGTATGGAATTAATATTTAAAATATTCAATGATTAGTCATTTTTTATAGCCTTTTATCAATGACCAATCTATTCACTATGGTTTGGATATTCTTAATGTAGTGACAATTCACTCAAATTGAACCAAACCTTGTTGTGTAGAGTGGAGCCAAGAATGGTCATAGTTAGAGTATTGTTAGCAAGAGCAAAAAATTGAGAGACATCATTACCATGTTTAACCTCAAGCGCTTAAAACTACTCTTTTATATTGGTGATTTGAATAGTGAGACCTTTGAGGGTAGTGGTATTCTCTTTAATGAGCCTAATAAATGAGCCATTTTCAAGGGCAAAGTAGTAAGGAAATATGAAAATTGAGCTCAATTTGGAAGATGGATTCAACAAACATAACCAAACAGTAAAGTTTCCACAAGAATGTGAAGGAGAGTTGGCAAAAGGATTCATAAACAATGTTAGGATTCATAAATAATGTTAGGATTCATGAATAATGTCTCAGGGCACAATGATAATAAGGAGTGTTCACTTCCAATTCCAAACATGAAAGAGGAAGAAAAAATAGGGGCCATGTGTGTTAGGCATGCGAGTAGAACCAAAAATCATGTTTAATAGTTTGACATTTCTTGGAATACAAACAAGGGTGGGGTCTTTAGGAATGAAGTGGAGGCGATTACTAATAGGTAGTTTAAAATGGAGGATCTTCCAAGTGATCAATTACGATTGGGCAGTGGCTCTAGACTTCCAAATTCAATAACTAAAGTAGAACAAAGAGGAACCAAAGATGGAGCAATTCAATTTAACATTTAGTTGGTCACCGATGGGAAAGGGTGAAAGAAGAGTGTGGTAAAATTGCTTGAAGGGAAAGGAGAAGAAGGGAGTTCCCAAGTGTCACCACTAGGACTTGAAAAAAATCACATTGGATGAGGGTAAAGAGTATTATGAGGAAAGAATGTTGAATAAGAGCTTGTGTAATGCCTAACCTTTTTCTCAAGGCATTAACAAAGAAAATATCTGAAATATTTTTTTGTATTATAATTGCAACACTTATATGTCACAGTTGCATTAATGCACTCCAAGTTGATACAATAGAAGAAAACATGTATATGTTACAGAGCACAAATACACCAAGCATGGTGTTACCAACAAAAGACTAAACTATGTCATGTGACGAGGCCATAATAATCATGCAAGAGGATAAAATTTTCTCTATGACAAAGTTAGTACATTAGCCCATTATCTTTTTCTCTCGTGTACACAAGGATGGAAATTAGAGTGATGCACCAATTCATTACACATTCCAAGGTGACTTAGATAACATCCAAAAGGATGTTGGAATGGCCTCAAAATACTAATGTTATATCCTCATGAGGTGGGTCCACTATGACATATGTCTCAACCAAACAAATTGCTAACCAGGTGATTACATAGAAAAGCTTGCAATCAAACATAAAGGAGTGGATAAATTTCAAGGTACACTAAATCTATTCAAAACAAGACAATAGGAAGGAAAGACTAACCAAGGGGATAATTTTTTATTTAGAAACTTTTCCTAATTTTTTTGGGAAGTACCTAATATCCTATGGTCACCTCTATCGCCAATAAGGTCACTTAGAATAGGCTAGGTTGCCCAATAGGGGACATGTTGGTTTTAAGGTTTTTAGGGTCTTGGTAGCTCCAATTTATCTTTCTGAGTTTACAAAATATTTTTTATCACCCTTAAAACCTAGAATGACCCAAAGCATGGCATATCAATCATGCACGACATAAAATGAAGGCCATAACCTAAGACACAATACAACTAGGCCCGAACAAACCTTAAGCAACATAGAAGCCAAACCAAGCATATTACCATAGTAAGTGTTTTGTTTTAAATTAGATTTGATCAAAAAATTTGGTTAGGGTTGAGCTTCCCATTATTATGTTAAGAAACCATAAATACTCTAAATTTATTTTAACCTAAAAATCACACAAAAAAATCATTGAATTCTTCTTAAGAACAGGGCATGAAAGCATGATCATTCAACTAAACCATAGAGTTGAAAATGCATTAGTTTCATAATTAAATAATACTTAAACTAACTTTTAGGTATCATATACCATGATCATAAGATACTTTTCAATCCCAAAAGTAAAATAGAGCTAAACATCGTAGTTTTAGAACTTTTCAATTCATGTTAACACCCTCTCAAGATGAGGTGCAAAGTCAAGTAAAATAAAACCATATAATAATTAAAATAAAAAGGTCTCGTCCCAATATGGATGGACCATAATCAACACAAGATATCTCAATGATACATGAATAATGAATTATTACAATGGTTTAAAATAACTCAATACATACACATTTCTTATAAACCAACATGAAGAGCTACAAATAACATTATGCCATTAAAGCCCAATATGCCCTCCAATGGGCATGCTCCAAACATGCATAACCATATTGGTGGTGGTGGTACTTGTTAATTTTTTTGGTTCTCAGCCCATTCAAATGCCTTTGATAGTTTGCACAATGGTCATATTTGTAAGGGTTTTCTAAAAGTTGCACTAGGGTTTTGAAGAAACCCTAAACCCTTGTGAAACCCTTGCACTTTTGTTATAATCTTGCATTGATTTCTTGCTCCAATTATTTGATACCTTAAGTTACATCTTAAATCCCCCTGCTTCATGTTATAACCTTCCCCATTTGCCTAAGCACCGATTAAGCCTGTTCCTCGTATGCGCTTTATCGCTTAACCCCTTTCTTTTGTTGAGGCCCACTTGACACTTGGTGTTATTATATGAACTTCTTTAGTTTGCAAGTGCTTTTTTTTATTATTATCTTCCCAAAAACTTGCAAAATAACTTTCCACTTCCTGTCATTGCTGAAATGTATGGGTCTTGTACCAATCAAAATATAAGCTATATTTCCTTCAATTCTTTTTGGGTGGTAACCTGCCTTTTTAGTTCTTAGTATCTTACATTACCCAATGATGTATTTTCAACCATTTGTTACTGACCCCCATTTCTTAATAACGTAAGTTGTTTCAGTTACTACACATGCTTTAAAATATTTTCAGTTATTCAAAGATGAACATGTTAGATGGTTCCACATTAGTCCTAATCAATAGAATAAATCTACTTTTGATTGAAATATCACATTGGATATAACCTTTAAGGAAGCTTTTGGTCTTAATATTTCCTTCCCACGAATCCTCAAAAAGTGTTTCTCTTATGGTCTTAAGCCTAGCTATATCCACATCATGTTAGTCACAAGCATTCATTGCTCTTTGCACAATCTTCTATCTCAAGAGATTTTTTATTCTTATGGCTCCTTCTGTGAGCTTTCAAAACCATGTCATGTGTCTTTCCTTGTTATTTTGTTTGATTTTGCAGGAGCTTTCTTCTTCACAGAGGTGAATTGTAATTTAATTTTGCTTCTTGTACAAGAATGGGTGTACATATGGGACAACAATTGTGACGCATGAAATTACAACATTTTTTAGGAATATTTGATCAAAGACATTCTCAAAAATATGGGCTAGAGGTTTGATTGGGGATTGTCAAAGGAATTCAAAAAGTTTTTGAGACCAAAAGAACTCCAACTTAAATTAGAATTTGATCACAATTAAGGAAACTGGTTCTTCTACTCAGATGCTACATTAATCGGGGTTTATGTTTCCTTAGTGGACTCTCATATTTTCCCAGGTTCATTCTTGATAGAATCACATACTTGGAGATCACATCACAATTAATGAGTCAGATAAGACTCATTTTAGAAATTATAAGAAGCATGCAATTCTACCCTCTACATTGATTTTCTTATATTTTCAAGTAACAACTACAAAAGGTTTGGAATTTATTCTAAGTGCTACCCTCCAAGATGAGAGTAGACATGGTAAGGAAATGTGATGCTAAACATTTCATTCATGATGTTAGGACCAAGTATAAACTTATTGCATTCATCCATGAGCATGATCTAATTGAGGATATGATAAGAATTTTTTCCTCAACAGAGGAAGATACTAAAAGGAGGGATCAATGGGTGAAGATACAAATTGTAGAAGAAAGGAGGAAAGGGGTAGATCCTTCCTATAAGGGTGCACTTACAAAAATTCAAGATCCAATTCTTAGGATCATGACAATGCTTGACTATGAAACTAATCTATTGGAAAATGAATTTAAATGTGTCTCAAATACATAAGCCTAGTCCCTCCTCTCAAATAATGGAATAACTAGTCCCTGAGAACATTAAACCTCTACAAAAAGTAGCTCCTACCATAAAACATTTTGTGGACTATCCTATAGGACCTAATGAATTTCTAGAGGATTTTTATATAGCACAAGTAATGCATCCTCCTACCATAGTTGTGGTTGAAATACTGTCAAATGAACGAATGCTAATAAATTTTGAGACTGGAGATCAAGTGATAGATGATTGAGAGCATTAGCTTGCTCTAAATTTATGTAGGATGAAAAATTAATTACCACTAAGGAGTTCAAGGATTTCATCCTTAGGAGCAAAGGTGAAGAGTTGCAGAAAACATTAAAGGATCAACAACTCACAGAGGAAAGAAAGAAATATTTAATTGCCTAGGTTTGGAAAGAGGTAGATGTTGAAATGGCTAACATGATACTTTAGAGGGGCATATAATTTGAAAGGAATGGTGGTTTTTTACTCTTTTCGGGGTGGGATAAATCATTAGCAATTCCATTTGATACTATCTAGAGATAAGAGGGAAATGACCCTATTTTGTCATATGAGGAGCAAGCATATGCACTCAATTTTGAATCAAGCTTTAACCCAAGGCATGAGACCATGGCCATTTAGTCAATTTTCCTTGAGACAAATAAACCTAAAGTTATTAATGATACTTGTGAATTAACTAGAAATCTAATTATTAAAAGACTAGGGGACACAAGTTCTTCGTAGGAAACAACATTAACTGTAAACGTAGCTATGTTTACAAAAGCAATAGTAAGAAGATTGGAGGTAGAATTGGCTAAGGTAAATGCTCAAAATTTGAAGCTGCAAGAGCATGTAAACATTGTTATTGGATTATTGCTACCACCTCAGTCTGGGGATGGAAATAAAAATGACCAAGAGAAAATAGCCCTTACTACGGAATTGAATAAATTGAAGGAGTTAAATGAGAGAAAAAAGGAAAAAAATAAAGTTGAGGCAAATAAAAGAAAAAAGCTCATAGAAATTGCCGATAGAATTTTGGGGCATAAGCTATCTCACATTTTAAGCCATTTAGAGGATGCATGGAATGGGTATTATACAATTTAATAATGCTCACACTGTTTATATTGCCTTAAGATCTAGACTCTAGAGTATCCAAGACACATGGTGTCCAAGCAGGCAGTTGATAGAGAAGATGATGGAAAGAGAAAATTTTGATATCCATGCTCTAATTGAGTTAGAGGTTATTTATGAAAATTCAAGTTCCATTGAGGATATCATGATTATGCATGAGAGACATTAGTTTTCCATGGAGAAAACCTAGGAAAATTTTGATGATATTAAACATGGCATAATGCCTACAATTTTTTTTGGGGATGGAGGGTTAAAGGAGTACAAGGTGCAGAGAGCAGATTTTAGTAATATATTATCTCCCATATTGAATTCCATTTTTATAGAAGATAATATAGATACAAACAAAATAAATACTGCTCTGGATAATTTGATTAAATTAGAGACAAGTTTAATAAATTTTGTTGATAATGCAAGAAGGTGGAATGAGAAAGAATATTCCTGTCATTTGAATCACATCAAAATAATTTTGGCATCTTCTGGCCTTTAGAAGATATATTTGTAGCATGGATGGAAAAGTGCAACTGAACAATGTTGGTGTGAATAAATGTCTTGTACCTAGTTAATTCACTTACTAGGGACTTAGGGGACATATTCACATGCTAAGTTTAGTTAGGTCCTAGGAATCTTTCTAGAAGACTTAGTTGTCATGTCTAGGTTTTATCATTTCTTAGGTGGTTATGAGAAGTTGTCTCATGTCACAAGATTAAGACACTTGTCATAATATTATGACATCTTATGTCTCACCTTGTCTATATAACTAGGTGGTCCCTTATGTAAATCATATTGAGTTCTTGGATAATCAATTCCATTGCAATCTTGAGCATTGCATCTTGATCTCTTTGTGTGCTTTCCATTTGGCATCTAGATCTTGGGTATCTACAAAGCCAACTCTAACATTGTATCAAAGCAGGTTGGGTTCCATTGAATATTATTATATTGAGAGACCTTGGTAAATCTTGAAAAGTTGAGTATGCTCTTCTCTTGCATCTTATGATGATCTGGAGAATTAGAAAAGCTTGATAGAAATACTAAATTTTGGGAGGGTTCCTCTTTTTTGCTTTGTATTGTAGGTTCAAATTGGAGCTTGTTGGTGCAAATATGAGCTCACCATTGACTTCAGAGGTTTCAAGAAAGTTATTTTTTCTTTTTGTTTCATCCAAATTGGACATATGAGACTAGATCTATGAGGGTTTGAAGTTGAAGAATGGTTGCCAGATCTGGAAGGTAGCTACAATTTTGGAGAATTTTGAGTCGAATCTAACCCTGTCATCATGTCGAGAAGGGCCAAAAACCCTAAGATCCATTGTTAAATCATCAAATTTGGAAAAAATTGTTCTTTGAGGTAATTTTTTTTATTAAAAAAAAAATATTTCGTTGGGTTTAAATTTCTTCTGAAAAAATTTGGAAAAAAATTATATTGAGTCGCTTAATTTTTTTCAAAGTTTTTATTCCAAAAATAAAAATAAAAATATATATATCGTAGGAGGGTACACGTACACAGACCTGTACCCATACCCTGATCTCTATAGAGTATTGCGGGCAGTCCACAACTGCCACGTGGCAGAGTTACATTAGGTCACATAGTCCCGCAACCCCACTATACACTACAACAACCTTTGAATAAACCAATGCCCATTTTAATATTTCTGACGACAATATCCATCGGTGGTTAAGACAAAAGAATATGCCAAGTCATTTTGGAAAGATTCTGTTGACGAATGAAATGCAAAATAGTCTAACATAAAGAATATACCTTTCGCCAACAAAGGAATATACTAGTGCCAGAAAAGAATATTCTGGTGGATGGGTAGAGTGATGTGTGATGTTCATTTAGACATAAAATTTAACCTCATGTTTTGATGATGTCAACGCCACATCAATGTCCCTTTAAAAAAAAATTACCCCTCACCATTGGAGTTTTGGTTTTGGGAGCTGATTTTCAAACCTTCATAAATTGGTCATTCTGACTCCTTTTTCCAAGGAATTTTTTTTTTATTTGGACTAAATTTTCATGCTCTACATAATGGTGCAATCAGATTTTGGTTTTAGTGCTTGGTTTTTCTAGAATTTGCAGATTCTCACATGTGGTTTTGAGTCATTCTCATTTTGGGAACTTTCGAAGCTTGTTTCTTGCTCTCACGATAACATTTTTGGGTGAATTTTGTTTGAAAGTGCATAATTTTTTTGTACTTTATAGTGGAGTGACTAGATTGATCTCATTTTCTATAAAAAATTCACTTTGAGATTGAGGCCTATCTTGGCATTTGTAAGCACTAAGATCAAGTCTAGTTTGTTGTTTTTGGCATCTAGCAACTGTAAACACACTAAATATTAAGTGCCAAATCATATATTGTTGGGGGGGATTCTTGATTGAGTGATTTGGGGGGTCTCTTGGTGCATTCTTTTGATCTATTTGCTTGTGCTCTCTCATTTCCATGGATCATTCTAAGGTTCCTTTTCTCACATCATATAATTATTGAACATGGCATCAAAATGCATGGAGTATTCTAATGATTGAAGGTCACTCTCATATGTTGAAAATAAGGTACCTGAACCTACAGGTGTAGATAAAAAGATAAAATGGATGATTGAACATACCAAAGCTCTTGGATGTCATTGTAGACTTGTTTCTCAAGATTTGTTGTTTCAAATTCCTTCATATAAGAATTCTCATGAAGCTTTGGACAAATTGAAAATATTGTATGGTACTATAGATGAAGTAAGAGGCTATCAAATTGATAATGAACTGATGATGAACTTTGACAACATCTAAGACTACATCACTAAGGCTAATGATCTAAGAGAGCAATGTAAAGCATGTGGAATTGATAAGAAGGACATTTAGTTGATCTATAATATATTGAACAAACTTGGTCCTAATTATGCTTCTTTTGTTTCTAGCTTTCATACTCATAGATTGACTATGGGGTTTGCATATACTACACCTTCATTTGCATCATTTTCTGAGATGTTAATACATGAGAAAAAGAAGCTTATCTCAATGGGTCTAATTCTAAATCTCAAGCATTGTTGGTTAGTCAGGCGAAAGAATCAGAATCTGATAAGAAACATAAGAAATCAAATTATAATACACATTCATATGAAGGAAAGAATAAATCCTTTTCCAAAGAGAAATCATCTAAGAAGGAGAAGCAAACTTGTTCATATTGCAAGAAGCTTGGACATGATAAACATTCTTGTTATAAGAAGGATATTGGTGAATTTAAACAACTTCTTAAGAAGAATCAGATTAATCTACCTCCAAGAATGTTTGAGTCAACTTCTTCTTCTTCAAAACTGTCTAAAAAGGACAAAGGTCGTGCTGATTTGGCTTCTACATTAGGAAATAAAGGATATGCTATTTGTGCTTTTTTAGGTCATGGATCAGGGAGATGACTTCTAGATCCAGGAGTATCTCATCATATGGCATCTTCATAGTCTATATTCTCTTCTTTTGAGCCTTGTACTATGTCTCCTATTTTGACGGGAAACAATACATACATGAGTGTAATTGGTAAGGGATCTATTAGCTTTGGGGACAACACTTTTCGGGATGTTTTGTGTGTTCTTCATTTGATTAACAATCTTCTTTCCATATATCATATTACATATGGTGGAGATGGGAGGATTGTGGAATTAATTCTTGATTTAGTTATCATTAGAGACTTATAGAGTAGAGAGATTATTGCTACTGGGATGGTTGATCATTTATCTTAGTTGTACACCTTTGTAGATTTTTCTTCTAATGATGACATTGTTCCTTCGGCTATTAACCACACTTCTAGTGTGAACCATGATTTTGAGGAGACTTTTGGCTTCTTGAACTTGGAAGTTCTCAGTGTGGACTTAACAGTTGGGCATGAAATGCTATCACTCATGGATGGATTTTTGGGCTATAATCAGATCATAATTGCCAAGGAGGATCAACATAAAACTTCATTCACTTGTCCATGGGGAACCTATTGTTGGAATTTGATGCCATTTGGGTTAAAGAATGCAGGAGAAACTTATCAAAGAACAATGACCCTCATCTTTCATGACATGATCCAAAAAATAGTTGAAGATTATGTGGACAATATTTTTAAAAAATTAAAAAAAGAAGTGAGCACATACAAGTCTTAGGACCCATCTTTGACAGGCTTGAAGAATACAAGGTACGACTGAATCCAAAAAAGTGTCTTTGGGGTCACATTAGGGAAGCTTCTTGGCTTTATTGTCTCACAAAGAGGGATAGAAATTGATCTAGCAAAGGTAAAATCCATCCTAGACAAGGAAACACCACAAACACTAAAGAAAATGAGAGGTTTACAAGGTAGGCTGCAGTCTATCAGAAGGTTCATAGCACAGCTATCAGATAAAATTCACCCGTTTGGCATTTTCTCGATAAAGGGATAACCTACAAGTGGGATGACAAGTGTGATAAAGCTTTCCAGCAGATCAAACATTATCTACTCACACCTCTAGTGCTCATGCAACCAATATCGAAGAAGCCACTAGTCTTATACATCTCAGCAACACCAACAACACTAGGAGCTCTTTTAGCACAACATGATGAAAACAGAAAGGAAAGAGCCATCTACTACATCTACAAAACCTTGGTGGGATATGAGATGAACTATTCACCCATTGAGAAGGCATGCCTAGCAGTATTTTTTGCATCACAAAATTTTAGGCACTACATGTTGTCACATCAAATCAAGCTCATTACAAATATTGATCCATTAAAATACCTGTTATCCAAAGCAACTCTCACAGGAAGAATGGCTAAATGGGTGACGATCTTAACAGAGTTTGACATAGAGTATGTGGAGCACAAATTAATCAAAGGAAAAGTGATCACAAACCAACTGGAAGAAGCACCCGTCTATACTGAGAACCCTATGATATCTGAGTTACCTGACGAGTCAATGTTTCTTATCAATCTCACAGCTCAGTGGAAGATGTACTTTGATGGATCATTCACCCAACATGGATCTGGAGCAGGCATTCTTTTTATCACCCCTCAAGGTGATTGTATCCCAAAGTCATATAGGCTATCATTTCCCTGTACTAACAACATTGTTGAGTACGAAGCCCTAATCATAGGTTTAAGGATAGCAGTTCAATGGCAGAGTTAAGAGATGAAATTCTATGGAGACTCGCAATTGGTTGTCAACCAAGTCAATGAGGAATATCAAACTAAGGATGAAAAGATCAATCCTTACAAGAAAATGGTGAAGAATCTCAAGGGCCTTTTTATAGACACAAGTTTTGAGCAAATTCCTCGCATGAACAATAGAGTAGCAGATGCCATGGAAACAATTGGATCACTATTAGACATGTCAAACAATGTCCTCCGATGTGAATTCTTGGTAGAACAACTTCTCATACCAACTTTTGAAATCCCTAAGTCTGAATTTGTGTGTGTCTTTGTTGGTCCTGGAACCCCATGGTATCATGACATATTCACTTGCCTAAGTAGAGGAACCCTCCCATCAAATACCACCCCAAACCTTAAAAAGACCTTTGTTAAAAATGCATCCCGATTCGTGATCCTAGGTGATACCCTTTACTATCAAAGCATCGAAGGGACATTACTACAATGTCTTAACCAAGAGGAAGCCTTAACTGCTCTAACAGAAGTACACAATGGCATATGTGGGTCCGATTCTAGCGGTATGACATTAGCTAAGAAATTGTTGAGGACGGGGTACTATTGGCCAACCATGGAAAAAGAAGCTCATCAATATGTGCGGAAGTGCATCCAGTATCAACAGCATGGAAATCTGATTCATGCTCCAACTCAAGAATTGCAGCCAATGATCACACCATGGCCTTTTTCATAGTGGGGCCTGGACCTCATAGGAAAAATCACCCCAACCTCATCCAATGGCCACAAGTTTATCATAACCGCCATTGAGTACTTTACTGAGTGGGTTGAAGCTATTCATATGACCTACATAACAGGGAAGCAGATTGCCAATTTTATCCTGAATTACCTTATCTGCCGTTATAGTGTTCCTCAAACTATCATCTCAGGTAATGGAACCCCCTTTAAAAATTAGGATGTGAAAGAGTTGTGCCAAAGATTCAATATCCAACACCGATTCTCTACCCCATACTATTCCCAAGGAAATGGCCAAGTCGAAGCTACAAACAAAACTATCTTGAAAATATTGAAGAAAACAATGAATGAAGCTGGTTGTGTCTAGAATCTGCAACTAAATCCCACTCTTTTAGCTTATCAAACTAGTATCCACATGCCTATAGGTGCAACCCCTTTCTCTTTGGTCTATGGATCAGAAGCTATCTTTCCTATTGAGGTGGAGCTCCCATCATTACAAGTGTCATTACAAAACCTGATTACTGAAGAAGAATACAGAGTGTCTCGACTGAATGAACTAGAATCTTGGATGAACGTCATCTCGATGCCCTTAATCACTTCCAAGTATATCAAAACCGATTGAAATAAAGCTATAAAAAGAGGATCAAATGTCTGTTGTTCCAAGTAAGAGATCTTGTCCTAAAGCAGAATTAGAAGAACCTTCCAGATCAAGACAACAAAGGAAAGTTTGAACCTAACTGGTTGGGTCCCTTTGTCATTACAACAAGCTACAGATTAGGAGCATACCAACTATCATCCCCTGAAGGTGAACCCTTGCAGGAGCCAACTACCAGCTTGCATCTCAAAAAATTTTATGCTTAGTCTTGAAGGGTATAAAATCTGAAAATACAAAAAAATCAGAAAATAATCAAAATCCAAAAAAATGAGAAAAAGGATTGAAAAAAGTAAAGAAAAAATGTCCTCTCATGAAAACCACTTCATTGGTGCTTTGGGCAAGTACCTTGGTGAAAACCTGGAAAACAGGCGCCTTGCGTAAATAAAGCACCTCCATCTATTCTTTGGCTGTTTTGTCCTATCATTCTTTGCACCGCCATTAATCCATCATCTATGTCCTTATCATAGCTTGATATTATGAGGTATCGTGAACCCTTTAGCACTACTTGGAATATTCCAAAGGTTAGTTTGTCCCACCTTTATTGAAGTAGTCTAACATGTCACACTGGGGGCATTTTGTTATGGGATCATATCAGATTCTTATATATCTTGAGGTCATCAAAAATATTATCTTGAAAACATAAAAAAAATTCATAAAATATTATCTCGAAAACACCAAAAGCATTCATAAAATCTTATTAGAAAACACCAAAAAAATTCATAAAATGTTCATCATAAAATCCCAAAAATATTTGCAAAAACCTATACAACTAAAATCCAAAAATGTTCAGAAAATTATAAAGGAAAAATCAAAAGCATCTAGAAAACATCAAAAACTCTAATAAGGTCGAAAATCCAAAATCCAAAAACAATGGTCCCCTTGTCAAACTACGTCATCTCTGAGCTTGAACGTAGGCAAGGCCATCATTGATGTTCCCTCGAGAAACCCTAGGTCATTCCTTTAGGAGTCCATCATAATAAATTGACATCTTTCATCTATTCATATCTTCATCTTGTAAATAGGTCGAGTCAGTAGAACTACGTGGTCACTGTGTGTATAATGTAGGCAGTGATTATCTTTGATCAGCCCCTGAGGCCCCTAGTATAGGTCTTTAGGTTAGGTTCTTGGTCAAAACTTGAAAATTATCATAAACCCCAAAACATCCAAATATCTTAGAAAACCCCTAAACATTGGTAAAATTCTTGAAAACCCCAAAACTGTTGGACTCAAGGAACACTAAGAGGGGGGGTGAATCAGTGTTCAACAAAATTTAACTTTCAATTCTGATCATAAACCATTCACAACATTTAAACTGAAATAGACATGCAAGCACATTAAAGAAACAATCAAAACGCCATAACACCAAGATTTTTATGTGGAAATCCTGTTAGGGGAAAAACCACAGTGGAGATTAATCCATAATGTATACTCTGTTAAAAGTATAAAGAAAAGGGAATGCACATGCATTCAGGCACACTGCCTAGAGCTCACTGCTCAAAATAAGAAAGGATCACTGCCTTACAGAATGTTTGTGATTACAAAAAAATGTTGAACTAAGAAGATACCATCTACAAATGTCTGGATTCAGTTCTGGTGAAGCACATAAATCAAATTCTAGACCTTTTGTTTGATTTTGCACTTTGCTCTACTCTATCTTAATTCGCTTCACAAAATCCTCTTCTACAGAAGCAAAATTCACTCAACTTCCCTTTTGATATTCACATGTGCATCTGCTCTGCTCTATTCACCCACTTCCACACCAAAATGAATTGCCCGAACTCGTATATATATCCACCAACAAGAATTCAATTGCTATATGTCGGCTTCAAATAAAATACAAAATATTCTCCACATGTTGGCTCAGATCATGAGAAATCTTTAATGCACACTCACACAAGTCGGAAAAACCATAGGTGGGACCCAAAACAAAATTCTTCAAACATAAAACATTTAAACAATTACTCCTTATACATCCGCGACATGCTACATTCATTAGGTTGGCCACAAAGAGTTAATAAACAAAAAAACATCCTACCAGATCTTCTAACTCGCACACCGATTAATGCAATACCACAAAACTTAACAATAAGATAACATATATGCTTAACAACCTATCCCGGGGATCCACAACTCAAACTGATGATCTGGTGAAGCATACAGATCGACTAACTGACCGGATACCCTGTTCTTCATGCTTTCTGCCGGTAACACACTGTTCTCGACTTTGCCTGCCGGTATGACTAGATTCTGATCTGCGGACTGTGATAATGACTTCAGTTGCCATCAATGACAACACTAGAAGCCATAAACAATCTTCCCAAGCCATATGCCAACAATCTCCCCCTTTGGCATTGATGGCAACATTTAGTGAAAAATGATTAAGTGTCAGAGCCAAAACTCAAAAATTCAAAACACAACAAAGCACTGCTCCCCCTTAGAATGTCAAGGCATTTTTCACTACATTCTCTCCCCCTTTGACATCAATGACAAAAAATTACTGCTCTCTTTCCTTTTGATAAAATATTTACTACACTCTCTCTCCCTTTGTGAATCCAAAAATTGATCAAAAATTGAACTACAATTGCTACACAAATCAAAAAATTATTTTATACTTATCTTTCATCTCCGGAAGAAATTTCTTCCAAGAATCTACTGCAATCCCAATAATTATTATCAAACTATTTATTTTTGATGTCTTGTTGATGATCTAGATAAGGGATTCAGGAATAGTAATCACTTCTTCCAACTTCTCTCCTTTCCTTAGAACCTCAATTAGCTGCTCCAATCCGGATTTAGTTAGATCCTTCACTTTCCAGAAAGTGTCCACAAGACTGTTTCTGGAAAAGTGAACCTTTGCATGCTCAGCCTACAACTCATGAATCCTTTTCTTTACTGTACCTTCCTGGTCCTAAAACATGTTATAATCTTGACCAATTTTGTTCAACTCACTTTCAATCTGCTCCAGCTTATCTTTGTATTTACCAACCACATGAGGCCACTGAAGACAATAATTATAGATGTTATTTGCTGAGTTTATGCACTGCCTCAACACATTCATTTTCCTTTTCAATTTTGTAAGAGATAGTCTGAACCGCTCCTTCAAATGAAGAATTATTTCTTCCTCTTTCTTATCCTGAGACTCAGAGGCCATAGTTTCCCTAATACATCCAATCAAATCTTCAGGAAGTAAATTTTGCAAAATTTCTAACTCAATGTTATTATGCACAAAGTAACTTCCTAGAGTGCTTTCAATCAAGTCCTGCTCATATGAGGGTCCATCTAACAATATGTCAGCAATCTTCTGCATCCCTTATTTTTCTTGAACAATCTGCAGTATCTTTGTTTTGACTAAAGCACCTTCTTCATTTTATTCTGCTATTATCATATCTGGTTCAACTAATTCTGGTTCATCCCTTGGAGTGTACTCATCAGAATCTTCATCTAGTATATCCACAATTATTTGTTCTTTTCCTTTTCCTTCAGATTTTGGAGACTTGTGTGCCGGAGGAGTGTCATCAACAAACTCTAGAGCTCTTTTCTGCTTCCTTTCTATTTTACCAGAAGATGATCCAACTTCAAGTGCTTTTGTTGGAAAGGAAATGCTAGTTTCTCCAAACTTTCCTAGCAACGCTCTAAAGAATTTTGCATAAACTTGCTCACAATTTTCTAGAGTATTGAAATGTTCAAAAATTTGCTTACAGACCGGTTCATTTTTCCTCCATACCACATTATCATGCTGAGGCAAGCAATTCAGAAAGTACATCATGATACATATGATCAAAGTACCAAACCTGAAGGGGTAATCTACATCCTTTGTCAATTGCACATTCTCCATCAGCTGATCTTTTAACAAACTACACAGGTCAAAGTCTTGGTCCTCCATTATCATTTTATGAGAAATGTAAATTATGCCTGCCGAGGTTGATCCTTCCCTGTTTCTGAAAAAAAATTTGTATGAAATTCCATGTGCAATGTACCTCGTTATTGGATCTTTGATTGTCAAAATTATCAAAGCCCTTTGATCTCCTATCACTCCGGTTAGGGTTTCGACTTCAATGTTATGAATCAACTTCTTTTTCAGAATATCCCCGACATTGCATAAACCAGTTAAATTTATGATCACCTCTTTTGAAATGAGATAGGGTTTATCCAGAGTGAGAGTGTCCTCATTCAATCTATTCAAGATAAACCTAACAACTTCCACATTGTCAAAATAAGGAAATTTATTCCAAACGTCCAAACTTCTATGTTTCACACCTTCAAGCCACTTCAATTCATCAGCTGACAACACATTTTTTACATCCCTGATCTTCCTACTACTATATTCATCCAAATTCATTGTTCCTTTGATTTGCTTCATTTTACTTTCCGTATCGAACAAGGTTTTTCCACCGAGCACAAAATTAGAAATTTTACGAGCAACTGAAATACCTGATGAATTTGCTGCCGAATTGACTTGAATCCTTCAAGATTCTACTGTAAAGGATCTCCTTCTATTCTTCTTCAGTGCAAGGTGATAAATGATGGTTCCAAATATCCTTTTATAACTTGCACACCTAACCATTTTAGCCGCATTAAATATTTTTCCCTAGGAGTTCTGGTTACTCTGTTTTCTCAGACAACAAGAGAAGAATTCATCTGCGGATCTTCTAGATCTCGAATTCCTGCACAAATGATCATGTAAACATTTGAAGGATGATGGAAAAACTACTAAAAATTTCCTGCATTCCGGTGCCAACTACTGATAGGGAGACAAAGGATTTTCTTGAAAAACTCCCCCTAGGCCAATGGCCTGAGATCAATTTCTAGAGGAATTACCGGAGGCTGCTTCTGGTATGGGCTTATCAGATTCACTCTTCTTTATCCATGTTTTCTTCATCTGATCTCTTATCTCTTCCACAGTAACTTTTCCTTTTCCTTTGTCATCTTTCTATGAAATTCTTCCTTTGTATACCAGACCTCTTCTATCCATGTTTCTGTTCCTGCAGAATCTTGCAATGTGACCAAATTTGTTACAATTGTAACACACTAAATTTATTTGTCTATACCATTCATTCCATTGATTTCCTCTTGATCTTCATTGATTAGTAACATGCCCAAATCTTCCACAAGTGTAGCATTTGAAATTCCTTACACTGATAGACATACTTTTGCATTCAATTGACTTATGACCAAACTTATTGCAACTAAAACACTAACTAAGAAATGATGGACTGCTTGAATTTACTTTACTTCTACACTGAGAAGCCATATGACCAAGTTTATTACAAGCAAAGCAGTAACCATTAAAATTTTGAGCATTGGGTTGTCTTACCGGATACCTTCTGCCTTTGTTCATCTGATCTCTTTGTCTAGAATCTTTATGTTCAAATCCAAAGCTTTCTTCCTTCTCATATCCAAGACCACACTTATCATTTGAATCCTTCTGTCCTTTAGTTAGCTCATCAAGCTTAACAAAACTGATCCTGAACTCCTCCTTGTATTCATTTGTACTAGTGAGTTCATCTCTGAGAATAACTATCTGTCTTTCAAGCTCTTGTTCATTATTTCTGGATTGTTGCAGTTCAATCTCCAACTGAATGAATCCACTATTAACTCTGTTGCATTCTTCAGATTTTTCTTTTAAGGACTAGGCCAGGTTTTCCTCATTCTTCTTTCTTCAATTTCCTTAGTTAGCTTCATTGCCATAGATTCCATCTCAAGCTTTAGAGTAGCATTATTCCTAGCAAGTTTTTCATATTCTTCAGTTATCTCTTTTAGGGTTTGATTCAGGTGAACATCTTCCAAGCTTTTGTTTTATTTCTGCTTCAGTTGATCACAAAGTTCCTTCCTCTTCTCTCTTGACTCATTGATTTTATCCTTTAATGATTGAATGAATTTTTCAGCATCCACAAGATTTGCCTTTAATTCCATGACTTCTGCTTTAGACTGATCAAGATCATCAAGTGCCACCATAAGCTGTTGTTGAAGACCACCATAGTCCATTGTATTTCAAGATCCATCTCAAGCTGTTAAACTTTCTAAAGAGGAACCTGCTCTGATACCAATTGTTGAACTCAAGGAACACTGAGAGGGGCGTGAATCAGTGTTCAACAAAATTTAACTTTCAATTCTAATCATAAACCATTCACAACATTTAAACTGAAATAGACATGCAAGCACATTAAAGAAACAATCGAACCACCATAACACCAAGATTTTTACGTGGAAATCTTGTTAGGGGATAAACCACGGTGGAGATTAATCCACAATGTATACTCTGTTAAAAGTATGAAGAAAAGGGAATGCACATGCATTTAGGCACATTTCCTAGAGCTCATTGCTCAAAATAAGAAAGGCTCACTGCCTTACAAAATGTTTGTGATTACAAAAAAATGTTGAACTGAGAAGATAGCATCTATAAATGCCTGGATTGAGTTATGGTGAAGCACATAAATCAAATTCTGAACCTTCTATTTGATTTTTCACTTTGCTATGCTCTGTCTTAATTCACTTCACAAAATCCTCTTTTGCATAAGAAAAATTCACTCAACTGCACTTCTAATATTCGCACATGCATCTTCTATGCTCTATTCACCCACTCGTACACCAAAAATATTTTCCTAAACTTGCATATATATCTGCCAACAAGAATTCAATTGATATATGTCGGCTTCAAATAAAATACAAAATATTCTCCACATGTCGGCTCAGATCATGAGTAATCTTTAATGCGCACCCACACAAGTCGTCCAAACCATAGTTGGGACCCAAAACAAAATTATTCGAACATAAAACATTTAAACAATTACTCCTTATACAACCACGACACACTACATTCATAAGGTCGGCCACAAAGAGTTAATAAATAAAAAAACATCTTGCTGGATCTTCTAACTCGTACACTGATTAATGCAATACCACAAAACTTAACAATAAGATAACATATATGCTTAAAAACCTATCCCGGGGATCCAAAACTCAAATTGATGATCCGGTGAAGCATACAGATCGACTAACTGACTAAATACCATGTTCTTCATGCTTTCTGTCGGTAACACACTATTCTCGACTTTTCCTTCCGGTATGACCAGATTTTGATCTGTGGACCGGGATAATGACTTTAGTTGCCATCAATGACAACACTAGAAGCCATAAACAATCTCCCCAAGCCATATGCCAACAAAAACATCCAAATATCTTAGAAAACCCCTAAACATTGGTAAAATCTTAAAAAACCAAAACATCCAAATATTTAGAAAACACAAAAACATTTGAAAATGAAAAACACAAAAATAATAGAAAATATTCAAAAGACGTAAAAAGCCTCAAATATCTCAGAAAACCCTAAAATAGCCTCAAAAAATCTAAAAATCCTAAACATTCGCATAAAATTTCAAAAAGACCAAAAACAACCTCAAAACATTTCCAAAAATATCAAAAACATTGAAATATTCTAAAAAATCCAAAACCACCCATCCCATCTCACTTTCACCCACAATAAAACTTCACCCATAATAAATCAATCATCACCTTTAACCTTTGGCATAACAAATGGAAAACAAGCGTAGTAAGTCATAAAGTGCGAACCTAATTATCAAAATCTAAAGTCTAAATCATAGGTAAATGCGTCAGTGAAGTTTATATCAACGACTTATCTTAGCATCATCATCCTAACATCAAAAAACCTCTGATTAACATGTCTTAGGATGTATCCTTCCTACAATGGACATCAACATCATATATCACCTTAGCTAAACTTAAACTAGGCAAGATATATGGATAACACTGACTGTTTGTCTTTGATCTTTTCTTATGATTTATCTTAATGACCCATTCTGAGGACCTCTCGATGATGTCTATCAAAAAATAATTTAGAGAGAAAGGAATGGGGCATCGATCATTATCTTTCATTTGTTGTGCTTGTGGATACTCTTGCAAAATAATCTTGGCACATACTTGCTTAGTTGTGTGTAAGAAGGTCATTTAGGGTATGTTGACTATTGCGTATGCTTTGGTCCAATATATTTTAAGCTTCTAACTTACATACCAATGAGGTTTCCGTATGTCAAGGTGTGAACAAGAACTATCCTATCTATTTGCCGAGTCAAAGTCCATTACACTAGATACAATGTTGTCTTGGTTATTGATACCTTGATGCATCATGTCTATGTGTTATATCAAACAATAAGGAATGATGGAAATCCCAATCCTGAAGTGTGAGCATCTCATCATCCTGCATTTCATCTTCATTTTGCATTGTCTCGTCACCATCTCTAATAAAGTCTTGATGGATCAAGGACTTGTTGGATCTTTTGAAGCAATCATCAAAATCAACGGTCATTTATTCTCTATCTTCTCTCCACGCTAACCTGGTATCATGACAGTCAACAAAAACATCATCAATGCATCCACCCTGTATCCACAAATGATCAACATAAATACATCTCATAATCATAGCATAATCATAACATCCATCATCATAATCATTGCATATCACATCATACATTTAGCATTATCATTTGAGTTGTGATGAATAATATACATTCATTATTATAGGCATCTTAAATCATTGCATATCATGAGCATTTGCATCCATACATCCATATGCATACATCATCATTATAAAATTACATAGAAAATACACAAAAATAAATGCATCCAGATCCTTTGCATTCATGACATTTACATCACATATCATTCATTCCATAACATATTGTGAAAAGATGCTAAAAAAGAACACAACATTGCATCCATATCATATCATGATCATCACATATCACATAGACATAAGTAGAGTGCATCCATACATAATATAAGCAACTCATATCATATGCATCCATATACATGAAATAAAATGAACACATCATGAATCATCTCTATTTGTATCATATATATATCAAAAAATGAATGTTATGGTACAAAATTTGGATTAGTGTATGTATAACAATCAAAAGTACAGTATTCATGAGGCTATCAAAAAGGAGCCCATGAATCTATATCTATGATAAATAATCAGGAAACAAAATAAAAAAGTGTTTGTACATCGAAGGCTAGCCCTGATGGATGCTACCCTCTTCAGCCTGCCTCTCAGGTTGATCCTCTGCTCTTGGTCGTGCATCACCGCGCTGCGAAAAATTAGGCTATTTAAGTGCTTGTGGTACATCTTGGTGGTAATGATTCCTATAATACGCAACCTATGTAATGACCTCTCTATATAATTTGGCTGAAATTTTTGTACCATGAGTGGCCACCATCATATCCTCTATCTGCTGGTGCCGGGCAATATCCCGGTCTCTCTCTTTCCAGTCATGACCTGTACCCATTGTAATGCCTGATCTCTCTTGTTCATGATGGCCACCACCTACTGCCATGCCTGATCCTGCTCAACAGTAATACCAAAAATATGCTAGCCGGCTTGATCCCATTCAAAAGTCAAAGTTTGCACCTACTGCTACAGTTGTTGAATCTATGCATCCCTGAAATTTGGTGGTGGTGGTGGTGGTGCTGCCTACTGTTGTGGTCCCTACTGTACAACTGGAGGCTGTTGAGGAGGTTGTTGTTTGATCGGCAGAGCCCCTGGAACCTGACCATCTTGGCCATCCTGGCCACCCTGTCCTCTACTTCTGGGCCTCCCTCGTGGAGGAGCACTCGCTAGATCTGTCAACTATTGGGGAGGTAAAAACTAAGCGCCATATGTAGGTGTAGTTTGTGGTACCGCTTGACCCTGATCATAGGCCCAAGGCTGATCCACTAACTGTCTGAAGATCTCAACTTCCTTGAGAGTTGGAATGGTTGGTCCCCATGTGGGAACCTCTCTGGCCAATCTAGAAAAAATGGCCCTATACACATTATCAGGTCTATCGCGAACCTCTCCAAATATCGCTCAATAATAGTGTGCTCGCGACCTTGCATGTATCAAGTCTTTCTGGAAAATATAGCTGTTGCACATCATCAAACCAAGGTGACATCTGTAGCCACAGGCGCCAGTGGAAAACTATCATATCATCAATGACCCATCGCCAATACGGGAGCCCAATCTGTTTGGTGTGCCTCAAGGTAATAGCACCTCTGTATCACTAGATCATAGGATCATTTGGCTCGACGTCTGCCATGTGAACAATAGGTCAGAGCACTACGATATGCTCTCATGCCCAAATGTGAAGCAGAGTCACCCTTGCACCAATGGCTCTCCCATCACAATAAAAAAAATTATGCATGTCATGATGAAGTGAGGCCAACATCACGGGCCGCCACACAAAGAGTGTCCTCCTGTAGAGCATCTGATGCTATGCCAAACCCCATCCTTGGCTGAATCCTTTGTTGCATTTGTTAGGAGCAACCAAACTTGAAATAATGGTTGTAATGATCAATCTGAATGTGGGAATGTGACCTCTATAAATCTCGAGGTCGATCTGTGATGTCACTAAGGCAATTTCCTCAAGCTCCATCACCTCATGACAGTCGTCAAATCCAAAATCAACATCATAGATCACTCGATCACCATTAATCGACAAATGGATGATTTTCCAAACATCCTCCAAGGTCACCATCTCCTCGCCTGTCAAAAGGTGGAATGACGAAGTCTCACTATGCCATGTCTAGCATAGAGCGGTCATCATAGCAAGATGTCTCCGGATGACGGTTGCGTACGCAACATACCAGAGGTTGATCTCTCCCAGGTGTTCCTAGCGTAACTCTGACAGATCACTCAATCTCTCCAACACGGTGGGTCTATGCTTGTGTGACTTCAGCGAAAGAATGACCTCCTGCATCCACAAAGCGCATGATGTCAGGAAATCGAGAAAATTTGACTCAATTTGAAATTTACAGCTCAAAAATCGCAATAGCGTCGCTATATGTGATAGCATCGCTATATTCAAATTTTAAATTGCGACACCCAAAAGCATTTAAAATTACAAATCACAACTGTTGTCAATTAGATTTTCACCCTGTTGAATACAAGATTCAACAATCTACTGAAACATGGAAACCTTATGCAGATGTGGGTGATCTGAACGAAGAAGGAATCTCTAGAGTGAGCTGGTTCTCCGAATGATAAATTTTATTCTAAGTTTTTTTCTGAAGGAAAGAGTTAGAAGGATAACTTTTGAAAATAAAACCTATGACTTAAAATGATCCACCAAACTTATGAAAATTCATACCTAACCACTCATAACAGCTTCTCTATTACAGTAATTCTCACAATCTCATTAGCACATACTTCATTAGTGATTTGCATGAAGATCTGAAAAAACTAAACACAACATGCAACCTGAAACATGCAATTCTGAACAAAGGTTACAATAGCAAGACATATAAGGATTCAAGTTTGAAAACACAAATACATCAGATTGCCATTACAAAAATTGAGACAAAAAATAAGAAGGAGAAATCTGCTGCTCTATTAAAACTGAAAGAGTATCTCTAAACTGAGTACATTGAGTTTACAAGCTCGAGAATGCTAAGAGCAAGAAACTGTATCTGAACTAGGAGAAAAGAGAAAAATACTAAGTCTTTTCAAAAATATATCTCTCAAGAAACCTTAATCCGAGCTCACAAAGAAGCTCAAGGAAAAAAGCTTCAAACTATCCCAAAAACTGCATAAAAGCAGAAAAAAGCACACTGCTTTTATGATCAAACTATAAAGCCTCTAAAAATAGGTTGAATCTTCTTTAAAAACTAGAAAAAACACCTTATCTCTCCATGATAAAGCTCAAATCCGACCAAGAGGAAAAGTCAATACAATCTGCTAAAAATAGCAAGAAATCATAAAACAATTTATAAAAGATTGCTTTATGCTTCTGCTTTACATCACTGCAGATTTTATAATTTGTATATTTTGCAAAAAGAAATACAACCTTATCTCTCCATTACAATGCATTGATTTTCTTTAAAAAATCATAAAAATATCAATGGCTAATCATTCTCTCCTATCAAGATCCTTAATTGATTTCTCTAAAATCAATTAAAACAAAAAACCCTAAGTCAAAAGTGCAAAGATTTCACAACCTTTATTGATTTCCCACTAAATCAATTAAAATCAAACATATCCTCCCTTGTCAACTCCTCACCAAGGCATCATTAACCACAAAATTCTCTAAGTTTAGCCCCTTACATTGCCAAAATTTAAATAAGGAAACCCCAAGTCTTAGGAAAATAAGACCATCACTCACAAGGTTCGACCTAAGCATATTAGAATTCGGCCACCAAAACATTAGGCTTCGGATTTAAAAAAAATCATAATGCAAAAATAACCCTAATTCGAATTTCTCCACATGCTAATGTCAAAGGTGAAAATTCAAAGGAAATTATAATGTCGGCTCAAATTAGGGCATGAGACAAAAGAAGTCAAACCCTAAAAATAATCTCATTTTCTCAATCATCACTTGGAAAAACTTGCTTTTCCTGAGAGAGCACACCGCCACCATGAAAGTCTGATCTTGTAGCTTGTGAATGCCTTAGAAGCGAAGACTTCAACTTCAAAATAGCTAATTCTCCACTAGTAAGCGGTCTTCATTTAATTTTGTAGCTTCTCCCATCGATTTGAAGGGAAAAAATGGCCTTCTAAGGCCGTGGCGGGTGCATACATTGCCTCTGATCTTTACTTGTATTTCATTACTCTGTGCTTGCCTTATCTCTTGCTGGCCGCTATGTATGAGCATGAACTCATGCCTAGAAGCTCCTGTCTTGGTTTTGCTTGGGGTTTTGAAAGCTTTCTTGAGCTCTGGCTGCGGCTTCTTGTCTTCCACATGCATGTAATGGTAAGAGTTATGCATTCCTTTCTGATCAAATCTTGTAAAGGCTTCCTTCATTCGCATTCCTTATCAAACGAATGCTTCTAAAAGCTCTTATTTATTCTGTTAAAAGAGAAAGCTTCATGTTTCTGTGTGTTATCATCTTTTGTCTATCAATTTTTTGGCCATTACACAGGCCGCGCCACCATGAGACTTTGTTACAAGTTCTGTACAACATTCCTTGCACTATGGTTGCTTTTGTTTTAGGTGCAACCCAAATTTGATGGAGACTTAACATTGTTTTCCCTATTTGTGGAATGATGGACCATTGAATGAGCTCAAAGCTCTCCCAGGCTGCGGCCATGTGTACTCTTGAATAGGCATTGTAAAAAATTCTGGGGTCGACCCAAGAAAAGAATTCCTTTCTTTCTTCAAATTTGAACAAACCCCTTCATGGGTACTGCTGTCAATTGTATTATTTTCCTTTAGAAACAAAACCCCCATGTGGGTGTATGGAAAAAAAAAATTGTATATTATTTTGTATTCAATTTATGGGCTCAACCCATCTAACTGGTGCTTTACTTTGAAATTTTTGTGGCTTTCTCATTGAACCCTTCAAGGGTAAACTGAAAATTGTAATATTCAGAATTGTGTTTCAAAACCCCAATGTGGGCTTTCTGGAAAAGACTTTGTGTAGTCAAGCAAAATATGGCTTTTCTTTTGTGATTTTGAAATTTTAATCTCCTCCATATGAGTACTTGATATCTAGAGGAAAACTGAGCATTTGTCTGAAAACTCCCATATGATAAAACATTTAACTTGTTGTTCTGAGAAAAAATACCCATATGGGTATATTGGAAATGATGAAAATCTGTACACTTGACCTGAAACCCCAAAGTGGGTATGTTGACAATAATGAGGAAACACTGAATTTATTTAGAGGTCCATGTATTTTCTGAAAACTATGATCTCCATATGTAAATCTGAAATCAATTGTGGGTATATGAGAAAACAACAAAAACTGTATGTGTAAAAATCTGGACTTGATTCACATGGTATTTCCACTTTTCTCAACTTTCTCCATGGGAATTTTGTATAAATCCTCTCTTTAACAAGACCTTTTCCTGGGTATATAGTATTCTGAATACACACATCTTGTTTGTATTGCATTGAAAAACTGTCACATAGACTTATAAGATTTTGAAAAATATCTTGAAAACCCACTTATGAATTCATATTTAGAAGAATTACCTACCATATTCTTTTGGTTTCACGTTGCCTAAAACTTCCACATATCTGCATTCTAAAGGTTCTTCTTGCACCTTTTGTTTACACTTCAGGTATCATTGACATGCTATGTTTTGAACTCTCATGCTTTTTGTAAACTTGTTTATTCTGGAAATGAATCTTGTGTATCTGAAGCTTTGCCAAATCTATTCATGTCTATTTTGCTTGATACTTGTAACTCTTTGAAGATATTCTTGAATGAACAGTGTACCTTGATTGTTGCCTTCTGCAAAATAGTGATGGATAATTCTATTTGAAGCAGCATTTTAGCCAAAGTGAACTGGCTGTCCTTACTGTACCTTTCCTTTATCAAATACATCAGATACTGTATTGATGTTTGTCATTCACTGATAGAAACTGAAACTCCTTCACTTGTCTTCATTATGTACAGTTGCTAGTGCACAATTCCTTTCTCCAATGACAATCCGAGATAGAAACAATACCTTTGTTCTCTTTATTGAACAGTGTTTCTTTATGATCAGGCATCATTAGACTAAATGATAACAAAACTCCATGATGATATTGTGATTCCAATTGAGCTCACTTCTTGATCAATTGAGAAGTATTTATCCCTTATAGCATGATAATTATACTGCTCTCACACACAAGAATCCCTTGATTTAATTCTATAGGTTGCTGGTCCATCTCGCTACTTATGCATTCACAAGCATGCACTTTCTTTGATCAGATTTGCCAATTACTTTACCGATCTTGTCACCTTGCTCTGATGGAATTTTGAGAATTCTTTCACTGGTCTTTACTGTAAAACTGTTAATGCACAAATGCTTCAAATTGAATGAAGAAAAATTGAGACTCATACATACCTATATCTCTTTTTATCGAATAGTGCCTTTTTTAATCAGGCATTATGTATGCCTGTTCACTCTCAGAAATAGGAAACAGCTGTAGCATAACATGAAACAAGATACATTGTTTCTTATAGAAGTAGAACATGACCATACAACAATATTGTGATGAATGTACTCAGTTGAATCAATGAGCCAATTTAAACTAACAGTCCACTTGTAGCTTTCAGAGAACACTTTTTGCTTGTTATGAGTGGACGGTTAGTTTGATGGCTTGAAAGATGAACTCTGTTTTACTCTTTCAGTTGTATATTTACTTTCTTGATGAACATGATGATTACAATATCCTTCTTAGCCCGCTTGTGATGTATGCGGGGAGCATGCCGAGCTCTACCCTTGTGGGAGCCCGTTTTTCTCCACATGCTTGGATTTTCAGAAAATAATCAGCTTCATGATTTTCCCTATACCTGCACAAGGAAACAAACAATGTTAGCATAAAAACAAGATATGATGATCATGTTGATGTTTCTCCTTCAACTTATTTCTTTGCACTCTACTTGATTGTTTTAGTGTATGATTAGTAGCAGGCTGCACTATTGTTGGTGATTCATATAGGTATCTTCATAATCGAAGCCTCTGACATCCCCCTCTTTTCTCTTACAGGTCAACGGAGCTCGAGAAGACAAAGGTGCACCATTTCAGTGTCGACCATCAGCCAATCAGGCAATGATGATTATGTCGTTACTTATGTGATTTCTCCTTTTGCATCTTCCATAGTGTAGTGTGCTATTAATGATGCACTGTGACAGTCCCATCCACGGCTTGTGTGGATATTTGATTTCATTTTATGTTTTTCATTTGGAAAAGAAAATGCATTTCAATGCAATGTTGTAATATCATTTGGATTCTTGCAATCAAATGAAACCATGTAAATATGAATTATTCCATGAAATAAATGAAAGCATTTAAAATGCTCTGTTGTTTATATGCTCAATTTTGTACTTCATTTAATTGTAAAACATTGAATAACACTTCTGAAATTTAGTTTCCTCTTTTTAATGCTCAATTGTCACTTAATGGACAATGAACACGATGCAAACTGCAGCACAATGCATAAATAACTGTAATTTATCCTTAAGATATAACAATGTTCAGCCAGCTCTAGCAATTGAGCTGTAGCAAAAAATTGGTAACATTTTGGCGATTTCCGCTAAATGCTTGCCTACTAAGCATAGATCAACTGCCTTAAAACACTCCATTGGGCATAGAGTCAATATGCCCCCTCTTGAAACTTAGAAACTTGAACAACAACACTCGAAACAACTACAAAAGAAAACAAAAAAGAACTGAAAGCAATCTAACAGGCCCTGATGGCCAACAAAACATGCGCAACAATGCTTAGGGAAAGCAAAACTACTGAAAGTAAATGTGCAGAACACACTTATTTGCAAACTACTCTACTTAACTATGAGATATAACTTATCTCAGAGGAAATGCTTGAGGTGGATCCCATTAATTGGGATAGACAGCACCTCACCAGTCAACTTGGTAAGTTGGAACACGTTGTGTTCCTTGCATCCGTGATCACATAAGGCCCATCCCAAATTGCGTCGAACTTGGAATGTCATCCAGGTCTACTTTTAAATTCATTCCACTTGAAAACTAGATCTCCAACAATGAACTCACGTGGTCTTGCCCTCTTATCAAAAGAATTCTTCATCTGAGCTTGATGTATCTCTAACTGCCTTAGAGCTTCTTTCCTAGTTTCCTCCAGCTCTACCAGCTGTGCAAATCTCACCTCAAGAGGTTGTTCATTCAACAATTCCAGCTCCTTAACATAACTTAAAGTTGGAAACTCAATTGAAACAGGTAACTTAGCCTCTTTACCGTAAGTTAAAAAAAAAGGGGAACAACCAGTGGCCCTTTTAGGAGTTATTCTGTTAGCCCAAAGGGCTAATTTAAGCTTTTCATGCCATGTCCTTTGATTATCTTCGACGGTCTTCTTGATTATCTGAATCATATTTTTATTTGTAGATTCCGCCTGACCATTACCCTGCAGATAATAATTGGAAGGTGTGTTCAAATAAATATTATTTCTAACTGACCATTCAGAAATCCTCAAACCAATAAAAGACAAACCATTGTCAGAAATGATTGAGTCTGGAACACCAAATCTGGATATGAGATCTTGATAGAAATTAAGTACTGAAGTCTCGTTTGCTTCCTTTAAAGCAACAACTTCGGTCCATTTTGTAAAATAATATATGGCAGTAAGAATCCACTTATGACCCGCGCTTGAAGGCGGATTGATAGGACCAATAAAATCTAAGCCCCACTTAGCAAAGGGATGTTCTACCTGAATCAGATGCAGGGGTAGCGGTGCAAGCCTCTATTTACCAGAAAATAAAGCACATTTCTCACATCTTCTGACCCAAGCGATAGTGTCTTTAAACAAATCTGGCCAGTAATAACCAGCTCGCATAATTTTCAGAGTTGTTGTTCTTGCAGCAAAGTGACCTCCTGAAGGTCCATCATGAAACTCTGCTAAAAGCTTGTCAACTTGATCAGGCTGAATACAACGCAATAAAACACCTTGGAAATCTCTCCTATAGAGAATGTCGTCAATGATTACATAAGGGATGGATTGTAATCTGTAATATCTTCGTTTTGCTCTGTCTAAGCCTTCGGGGCACTCACCAATTTGCAAATAATGTATCATCTACTGCAACCAAGTAGCAGGAGACACTGGAACAACATCTGCAACGTCATTATTTAGCACTGTTTCTGTATTTATAGCTTCTTTTAAGTTGTTGTTCTCATTACCAGCAATCTGTTCACACAAACCTTTGCCTCTAACGAGCTTGGTTACCTTTATATCAATGTCAAATTCCATTACTTTGGTAATCCAACTAGCACGCTTATCATTAATATCTTTGTTAAGCAGAAAATCCTTAACAGTTGAATGAGCTACCAGCAAATGAATCTTGTTGTTGGACAACAAATGCCTGAATTTCTTTAAACTTCTTACAACAGCAAAAACATGCTTCTTGAAAAAAGAATATTTTACCTCGTACTCGTGTAACACTTGGCTGAAAAATGCAACAGGCTGCTCCAAGCCTTCCTCATTTTGTTGGCATAACATAGCTAAAACTGTATCTACTCCTCCAAAAGCATACAGAATAAATTCTTTGTCAAAATTTGGATTAATGAGAGTAGAAGCGGCTGCGAGAGCTTCCTTAATCTGCTCAAAGCTCCTCTTACCTTCCTTGGTCCAACTGAATGGCATATTCTTTTTAAGCATAGAAGTGAGAGGCTGCAACAAAGCTGCAATATTCGGTATGAACCTCCTCATGAAATTTATTCTTCCAAGAGAACTTTGCAAGCCTTTCTTGTGAGCTGGTAATGGCAATTCAAGAATTGCGGAAACTCTTTCAGGATCAATAGAAATACCGTGCTTTGAAACAATGTGTCCAAGCAATTTTCCTTCGTGCACTGAAAATATACACTTCTTCAGATTGAGAGACACTCCGAACTCTCTGCATCTCTAAAAAATCTGCTCCAAATGATCCAGGTGTTTGTTAGCATTTCTAGAAAAAATAGTAATATCATCTAAGTAGACCAGAATGAACTTGTTCATGAGGCCGTGAAAGGCCATATCCATCGCACGTTGAAAAGTTGCTCCAGCGTTGGATAAGCCGAAAGGCATCTTCTTGTAGGCCATCGTGCCCCACTTAGTTGTAAACGTTATTTTGAACTGATCTTCCTGCTTCACCAAAATCTGATTGTAACCTGAGTAACCATCTAGCAAAGAAAATCTGTCAGAACCAGAAACTACTTGTAAAATTTGCTCCATGGAAGGGAGTGGGTAATGGTCTTTCAATGATGCTTTATTTAAATCTCAGAAATCAACACATAATTTGATTTCCCCACTTTTCTTCCTGACTGGTACTAAATTTGACACCCAAGAGGTGTGTTTGATAGGAAAAATAATACCACTCTCAACTAGCTTAGTCAGTTTAGCCTTCATAAGGTGCTCTAATTTGGGGTTAAGCGGTCTCTATTTCTGCCTTACTGGTTTTGCATCGGGTTCAAGTTCAATGGTATGATGGGCTAGTTCTGGGTTAAAACCCCTCAAATCCTTGTACTCCCAAGAAAAAACATCACTAAATTTCTGACATAAAAAAATAAACGCTTGTTGTTCGTCTTGACTACACACCTTTCCCAGCTTGAGAAGATTTCCTTTGAATATTTCAATGGTTGCATAATGTTCCTCTTTAATGGTCAAGCTGCATTTGTCCTTACGCACTTGGTCATCTGAGTTGAACACAGATTCCAAGGTCACCAATCCTTTTGGCAGCTTGTTGGTCTTCAACTGCACAATTTGGTCATCATATTGCTGCTGCCATTTTTGTTGGTTTCCATCTGTAAACTCAGCTTCATCAATCAGGAAATTTATGATTTTCTTATCGCTGTCAAAAACCTATCAGCTCACATTATTGTCAGGTACAGAAGGTCTGACCACTTTTTTCACGTATTGACATACCTCTACCTTATGAATCTCCTTGGGAATATCAAACTGGGCTCCTATGGCAGCGAGCCTGTCAGCAAGCTTATTTTGATTTTGAGGAATTGACATGATATTAAAAGCATCAAAATCCTCCATTAAATCCCATACACGATGCTTGTATTTCTTAAGCAAATCATTCTTGGCAGCATTTAAATTTCTGACTTGATTTATAATTAATTCTGAATCACCATAAACTTGCAAGCATTTAATACCTCATTTGCGGGCCCATTCAAGGCCATGCACCAACGCTTCATACTCGGTTGTATTATTCGAACAGCTGAAAGAAAACTTGGAAGTTGAAAAGTATTTATCTCCTTTGGGTGATATCAACATAGCTCCACCTTCGACACCAATACTGCTTCTCGAACAATTGAAATAAAGCTTCCAAAGCTCATTTTTTGTTTATGCACACAGTCCTTCCTCTTTACAAAGATTAGACATATCACAATTAGGTTCTCATATCATATAGACTCCTAATCCTATCTCATTTGTGTGCTGAAACGGATCAAGCTCGTGATCTTCGGCTGCCCATTCATCTAGATTGATGTTGTCTACATGGGTGCTATAGTCTGAGGTCATGGTTTGCTCCTCCAGTGCAGAGGTGGCGTAGAGGTTAGCGTTTATAGGATTTGGTGAGTATGGTTCGATATGGTCTTTGGCAAGAGGCTCGGACTTTATGGTCACTTTCGTACCATACCTTGTTCTACAAAACAAATGAGACCAATCAAAAGATAGGAACCCACCCAACTTAGCTATAAAATCCCTTGAGAGACAAATGGAAAAGTGCAGCGGTAAGTCAATGACATGTATGTCCTGATGAATAGCAAAGCTTGGGGATGCGTGCAAGGTAAGAGCTAAGTTTTTGATAATACCAGCAGTTTTAACAGCGTACCCATCTAATTGAACTACACCTTTCTGAGGATTATGCTCATAAACAAGACCTAACTTATCAGCTAAACTCTTAGGCATGACCAAACTACTAGCACCAGAATCAACCATACAGTTATGAACAATTTTATCGCCAATAATCAGACTTGAATAGAATAGAGGGGGCTTTACCTCTTTCCTTTTCTGTTCATTTTTATCCTCCAGGTCATTAGCAAGCACGACCTTCGCAACTCCTTGATTAGCGTTGTCAGAAATAGACAACTCAGCCAAAGCACTCTGCAGTAAACCTTTCTGCCCTGGAAGTTGTAAAGCATCTAATATCGACATGCTGACAGTGGTTTTCTTGAGATGCTCAATAATATTGAATGATGAAGAATTTACCTTCTACTGGTTTTTTGTGATAGCAGCATCGTTCTGCCTCTGCAAACGCTGCAAATGCATTCTTGACTGCTCCTTGCTGAGTATCTCTTGCTCTCTTTGCAAAATCTGCACCTTAGGCTGCATTGCAACGTTAACATCTGATGAAACAGGCTGCTTACTGTCTGTAGGCTTTTGCTGTGAATTTCCAGCTTGCTGTCCTGGATCCATAGCTCTCTTTTTTGACCTAGTATTAGCCGAAATAGGAGAATTTTGCTGACTTTGGCCATTCACGCCACATAATTCAGAGCTCTTCTAGTTCAGAAAGGCAACTTCCATGTTATCTTACTATTCTTGATTCTGATCTGCAACATTTTCTGAACCAGAATAGCTATTCTGAACCATTAAAGCCTGATTTCATATTCCATTGGTGCACGTTGATTGGTTATGGGGCTAATTGCACGGATAACACCAATCGTAATCCTGGGAAATATTATTTTGTAGCACAAGTTCCTTTGATGAACTGGCTACATTCAGATTGTATGGCTGGAATGGCCTAGGGTTAAAATTCCTCCTTTGGGCTTGATATTCATTTTGAAAAGCGGGCCTATTTTGCTGGTTTTACTGATAAGGGGCATGATAAGGCTTATGTTCTTAGCCAACATGCTTTTTAATAGTCACAAGATCATTTTCAAAGGTCTTTAATATGCTTTTAATCTCTTGCATCTCCTGATTTGGGGCTGGGACAACAACTTCTTGGGCTGTGTTATGATATCCTATTGCTCGAACAGGCGGGACAGTAGCCAAGGGAGGTACAACAATAGGGATAGGTGGCTGTATTTCTGGAAACAAAGGCATAGGAGGTCTAGGAGCTATGTCTCCAGCTTGGATGAGGTAGTTTTCAATGTTAATGGCTATATTGTAGGCGTTAGGGAGTGTAAGCCCACCCATAAATTGATTCATGACTGCAATTTTACTATTCAAAGCTTTCAAGTAAAACAGAAAAGCGTGTGCTAGTAAAGGTTTTACCATTGCAGGAATCCTGTCCTAGGTTCTTTGAAATCGGTAGTTGAAGTTGGCCAAGTGCTCATGTGGTGCCCTCTGAATGGTGCTCAGCTGCTCTAATAAAGACAAGTTGTCAGATTTATCAGCAAAATGTTGATTAAACCATTACCTAATGCATCCCATGTCGTGATTGAGTTGACTGTGAGGCCTCTGAACCATTGTAACACTTTTCCTTTAAGTGACGTAGCCAGTAGCCTTAGCGTGACATTTTCCTACGTGATATTATGCACTGAGCATAACGTGGCTACGTCTTAGATGTGCTCAACCGGTGTAGTGAAGTCCTCCCCAGTGAAGTATGGCAGACCTCTAAGGGTTGTAATTGGTATGTCGTCATGCTGAAGGATGTTTAATGGGCTACCTCCATTGAAAGGTGCGAATGGGTGTTGCCTTGGTGCTGCCATTAGCGATACTTGTGAGATTGGAACTAGTAATCCTGGTGATAACACCAAGGAACTAAAAATAGGAGGTGTTGACCTTGATCTCGTGGGTGTTTCAAAAAGCCTCCTTGCTATTATGCCTCTTCTTCATGATGGGGACAACTCTCGATACTTGAAGGGTACAAAACTTGATCTTGCCTATATCTTTCTCATGTGCAGGCTGCACTAGCATGCAAAAATCAGAATCGAAGTTGCTAGGTATATTGTAATGAGCCTCCAGAAGGCTAGAAAATATGCTGCATACACCAAACAACAAACTGAAAATATTAAAATTTGTCTAAAAATGGCTTTCAAAGTCCCACCGGGCGTGCCAAAAACTGTTGTCAATTAGATTTGCACCTTGCTAACAACAAAATTCAGCAATCTACTGAAACATGGAAACCTTCTTCAGATATGGGTGATCTGAACGAAGAAGGAATCTCTAGAGTGAGCTGGTTCTCCGAATGATAAATTTTATTCTAAGTGTTTTTCTGAAGGAAAGAGTTAGAAGGATAACTTTTGAAAATAAAACCTATGACTTAAAATGATCCACCAAACTTATGAAAATTCATACCTAACCACTCATAACAGCTTCTCTATTACAGTAATTCTCACAATCTCATTAGCACATACTTCATCAGTGATTTGCATGAAGATCTGAAAAAACTAAACACAGCATGCAACCTAGAACATGTATTTCTGAACAAAGGTTACAATAGCAAGACATATAAGGATTCAAGTTTGAAAACACAAATACATCAAATTTCCATTACAAAAATTGAGAAAGAAAATAAGAAGGAGAAATCTGCTGCTCTATTAAAACTGAAAGAGTATCTCTGAACTGAGTACACTGAGTTTACAAGCTCAAGAATGCTAAGAGCAAGAAATTGTATCTGAATTAGGAGAAAAGAGAAAAATACTAAGTCTTTTCAAAAATATATCTCTAAAGAAACCCTAATCCGAGCTCACAAAGAAGCTCAAGGAAAAAAGCTTCAAACTGTCCCAAAAACTTCATAAAAGCAAAAAAAAGCACAGTTCTTTTATGATAAAACTGTAAAGCCTCTAAAAATAGGTTGAATCTGCTTTAAAAACCAGAAAAAACACCTTATCTCTCCATGATAAAGCTCAAATCCGACCAAGAGGAAAAGTCAATACAATCTGCTAAAAATAGCAAGAAATCATAAAACAATTTATAAAAGATTGCTTTATGCTTCTGCTTTACATCACTGCAGATTTTATAATTTGTGATTGCAAAATATTTTGCAATTAAAGATTGCAAAATATTTTGCAAAAAGAAATACAACCTTATCTCTCCATTACAATGCATTGATTTTCTTTAAAAAATCATAAAAATATCAATGGCAAATCGTTCTCTCCTATCAAGATCCTTAATTGATTTCTCTAAAATCAATTAAAACAAAAAACCCTAAGTCAAAAGTGCAAAGATTTCACAACCTTTATTGATTTCCCACTAAATCAATTAAAATCAAACATATCCTCCCTTGTCAACTCCTCACCAATGCATCATTAACCACAAAATTCTCTAAGTTCAGCCCCTTACATTGCCAAAATTTAAATAAGGAAATCCCAAGTCTTAGGAAAATAAGACCATCACTCACAAGGTTCGACCTAAGCATATTAGAATTCGGCCACCAAAAAATTAGGCTTTAGATTTAAAAAAAAATCATAATGCAAAAATAACCCTAATTCGAATTTCTCCACATGCTAATGTCAAAGGTGAAAATTCAAAGGCAATTATAATGTCGGCTCAAATTAGGGCATGAGACAAAAGAAGTCAAACCCTAAAAATAATCTCATTTTCTCAATCATCACTTGGAAAAACTTGCTCTGCCTGAGAGAGCATGCCGCCACCATGAAAGTCTGATCTTGCAGCTTGTGAATGCCTTAGAAGCGAAGACTTCAACTTCAAAATAGCTGATTCTCCACTAGTAAGCAGTCTTCATTTAATTCTGTAGCTTCTCCCATTGATTTGAAGGGAAAAAATGGCCTTCTAAGGCCGTGGCCTATGCATACATTACCTCTGATCTTTACTTGTATTCCATTACTCTGTGCTTGCCTTATCTCTTGTTGGCCGCTATGTATGAGCATGAACTCACGCCTGGAAGCTCCTATCTTGGTTTTGCTTGGGGTTTTGAAAGCTTTCTTGAGCTTTGGCCACGACTTCTTGTCTTCCATAGGCATGTAATAGTAAGAGTTATGCATTCCTTTATGATAAAAGCTTGTAAAGGCTTCCTTCATTCACATTCCTTATCAAATAAATGCTTCTAAAAGCTCTTATTTATTCTGTTAAAAGAGAAAGCTTCATGTTTCTATGTGTTATCATCTTCTGTCTATCAATTTTTTGGCCATTACATAGGTCACACCACCATGAGACTTTGTTACAAGTTTTGTACAACATTCCTTGCACTATGGTTGCTTTTGTTTCAGGTGCAAGCCAAATTTGATGGAGACTTAACATCATTTTCCTTGTTTGTGGAATAATGGAATATTGAATGAGGTCAAAGCTCTCCTAGGCCACAGCCATGTGTACTCTTGAATAGGCATTGTAAAACATTTTGGGCTCGACCCAAGAAAAGAATTCCTTTCTTTCTTCAAATTTGAACAAACCCCTTCATGGGTACTACTGTCAGTTGTATTATTTGCCTTTAGAAACAAAACCCCCATGTGGGTGTATGGAAAATAAATCTGTATATTATTTTGTATTCAATTTATGGGCTCGACCCATCTAACTGGTGCTTTACTTTGAAATTTCTGTGGCTTTCTCATTGAACCCTTCAAGGGTAAATTGAAAATTATAATATTCAGAATTGTGTTTCAAAACCCCAATGTGGGATTTCTGGAAAAGACTTTGTGTAGTCAAGAAAAATCCGACTTTTCTTTTGTTATTCTAAAATTTTAATCTCCTCCATATGAGTACTTGATATCTAGAGGAAAACCTAGCATTTGTCTGAAAACTCCCATATGATAAAACATTTAACTTGTTGTTCTAAGAAAAAATACCCATATGGGTAGATTGGAAATGATGAAAATCTGTACACTTGACCTGAAACCCCAAAGTGGGTATGCTGACAATAATGAGGAAACACTGAATTTATTTAGAGGTCCATGTATTTTCTGAAAACTATGATCTCCATATGTAAATCTGAAATCAATTGTGGGTATATGAGAAAACAACAAAAACTGTATGTGTAAAAATCTGGACCTGATTCACATGGTATTTCCACTTTTCTCAGCTTTCTCCATGGGAATGTTGTATAAATCCTCTCTTTAACAAGACCTTTTCCTGGGTATATAGTATTCTGAATACACACATCTTGTTTGTATTGCATTGAAAAACTGTCACATAGACTTATAAGATTTTGAAAAATATCTTGAAAACCCACTTATGAATTCATATTTAGAAGAATTACCTACCATATTCTTTTGGTTTCACGTTGCCTAAAACTTCCACATATCTGCATTCTAAAGGTTCTTCTTGCACCTTTTGTTTACACTTCAGGTATCATTGACATGCTATGTTTTGAACTCTCATGCTTTTTGTAAACTTGTTTATTCTGGAAATGAATCTTGTGTATCTGAATCTTTGCTAAATCTATTCATGTCTATTTTGCTTGATACTTGTAACTCTTTGAAGATATTCTTGAATGAATAGTGTACCTTGATTGTGGCCTTCTGCCAAACAGTGATGCATAATTCTATTTGAAGCAGCATTTCAGCCAAAGTGAACTGGTTGTCCTTGCTGTACCTTTCCTTTATCAAATACATCAGATACTGTATTGATGTTTGTCATTCACTGATAGAAGCTGAAACTCCTTCACTTGTCTTCATTATGTACAGTTGCTAGTGCACAATTCCTTTCTCCAATGACAATCCGAGATAGAAACAATACCTTTGTTCTCTTTATTGAATAGTGTTTCTTTATGATCAAGCATCATGAGACTAAATGATAACAAAACTCCATGATGATATTGTGATTCCAATTGAGCTCATTGCTTGATCAGTTGAGAAGTATTTATTCCTTCTAGCATGATAATTATACTGCTCTCACACACAAGAATCCCTTGATTTAATTTTGTAGGTTGCTAATCCATCTCGCTACTTATGCATTCACAATCATGCACTTTCTTTGATCAAATTTTCCAGTTACTTTACCGATTTTGTCACCTTGCTCCGATGGAATTCTGAGAATTATTTCACTGGTCTTTATTATGTAAAACTGTTAATGCACAAATGCTTCCCTGAATGAAGAAAAATTGAGACTCATACATACCTATATCTCTTTTATCGAATAGTGCGTTTGTAATTAGGCATTATGTATGCCTGTTCACTCTCAAAAATAGGAAACAACTGTAGCATAACATGAAACAAGATACATTGTTTCTTATAGCAGCAAAACATGACCATATAGCAATATTGTGATGAATGTACTTACTTGAATCAATGAGCCAATTTAAACTAACGGTCCACCTGTAGCTTTCAGAGAACACTTTCTGCTTGTTATGAGTGGACGGTTAGTTTGATGGCTTGAAAGATGAACTCTGTTTTACTCTTTCAGTTGTATATTTACTTTCTTGATGAACATGATGATTAAAATATCCTTCTTAGCCTGCTTGTGATGTATGCGGGGAGCATGCCGAGCTCTACCCTTGTGGGAGCCCGTTTTTCTCCACATGCTTGGATTTTCAGAAAATAATCAGCTTCATGATTTTCCCTATACCTGCACAAGGAAACAAACAATGTTAGCATAAAAACAAGATATGATGATCATGTTGATGTTTCTCCTTCAACTTATTTCTTTGCACTCTACTTGATTGTTTTAGTGTATGATTAGTAGTAGGCTGCACTATTGTTGGTGATTCATATAGGTATCTTCATAATCGGAGCCTCTGACATCCCCCTCTTTTCTCCTATAGGTCAACAGAGCTCGAGAAGACAAAGGTGCACCATTTCAGCGTCGACCATCGGCCAATCAGGAAATGATGATTATGTCATTACTTATGTGATTTTCTTCTTTTGCATCTTCCATAGTGTAGTGTGCTATTAATGATGCACTGTGACAGTCCCATCCATGGCTTGTGTGGATATTTTATTTCATTTTATGCTTTTCATTTCGAAATGAAAATGCATTTCAATGCAATGTTGTAATATCATTTGGATTCTTGTAATCAAATGAAACTATGTAAATATGAATTATTCCATGAAATAAATGAAAGCATTTAAAATGCTCTGTTGTTTATATGCTCAATTCTGTACTTCATTTAATTATAAAACATTGAATAGCACTTCTGAAACTTAGTTTCCTCTTTTTAATGCTCAATTGTCACTTAATGAACAATTAACATGATGCAAACAACACTTAAGCACAATGCATAAATAACTGTAATTTCTCCTTAAGATATAACAATGTTCAGCCAGCTTCACCTATTGAGTTGTAGTGAAAAATTTGTAACAACAACATGCATCGCTATACAAGTATGTGTCACATTTTAAAATTAGAAACCCTAATTTTAAATCGCGACTAGCGTCACCATATACATATGCGTCGCTATAATTCATTTCAGTGTCGCCAATTTCAATTTGGGCGTCGCTATATAACAATGCCAAAGTTTAAATTTCAAAGCGTAATAAATGCATCCAAAAGTTAAATTTCAAATGAAGTTTGGAGTTACATTCCGGTGGTCCTGCACCGAGAAGTTGTTGGAACTCTCAAACTCAGTCAGAGATGTGCTTGGGAAGCTCTTGGTGTGCCATTTCGTCAGAGGGTTAGAGCTCAAATATCAAGAATCTCTTAAGTGTGAATGCACAAATGAATTGAAAGTGACCCTTCTTGGCTTGTTTAAGCTAGAAAATTAGGATTTTTTCCCCTAATGTCACATTCAAGCTACCAATTTTCCAATCTGAACCTAATTTTGCATCATTTTTTGCGTTTTTGGCATAATTCTTGCATCTTGGAGCCTTTCTAGACCCTTGGGGCAACTTTTATCCTTTATCGAGAAATCAACCCAAAATTCAAAATTTTCCCCTGATTTCTTGAGGGGGCAGGGAATCAACTTTATCCTTCAGTAGTGGGGCATATAAAAAATCAGAAATTTTTATTTTTTGATTTAAGCGACAATTTTAATTTGAAGAGCATTATTCTTTGAACCAATGTAGGAGGTACCTCGCTTCAAAGAGGGGCAAAATGTAGACATTGAAAAATGTCTTGAACGATATCATACACTCGAAACAGATTTACTAACATCATTTGCTCTTTAAACCCATCTTCTTTTCGCTTAATTGATTAAATTGGCCTGGCTATTTAATTAATTGCACCATTTTCGTCCATTAACCTAGTTCATCAAAATAGGGTTAATTCATCCCCCTTTGCACTAACATTTCATCCTATTAAATTAAATAAATGAAAACATTTAATTTAATTCCCTAAGTCATCTTATTTAATTAAATAACCCTAACTTATTTAATTAAATGTCATTTCATCTCTCTCTCCTCCCCATTTATTAAATTACTTAATAAATATCACTTTATTCCTCCAAATCCCCTAATTGCAGGATTAAATCTTGTTTAATTAATAATTAAACTAATTTTCCTCTAAAAAGGGAATATTCCCTTGGAATATTCCTTATCTCCTTTTTTGCACAATTAAATTTTTCTTTTAATTTGCAAAATTCCTTTTTCCTCACCCAAATGAATATTCCAAGGAATATTCTTATTCCTCCATCATTTGAAAAAGGGATATTTTCACTTAGCTTCTTAAGCAAGTTTTAACCTTGAATCTTTTGAACAAGTCACCTTTGACCTGTGTGAGCAGGTCAAAAGTGTGTTTGTTTAGAGCAAAGTGAACCCTTGATTAAATCCCATCATGCATTCTCATCCGCTGATGAGAATCCATAATCCATGCCTCTCATCTCCTTCATCTTTGACCGTTGATTAATCTTTTTGATCTCAACCCTTCATTTCTCATTTGCTCTCCTATAAATAAGACACTATTTGGAGACAAATGGATCCATCTTTTTCAAAGCAAACTTATGTTGAATCTCATCCATCTATCAATTGCAAACTTATGTTGTTGAACTCACTTGCATTCACATTCATCTTTTACTCACTTTTAGCTTGTTTTAGTTCATTTCTAATTGCATAATAGCTTAGAGCATCCATTAATGTCTTCCATGCATCCATTTTAGTTTGTATATGAATTAGGGTTTCCATCTTTTAGCTAGGAATTAACTTAGATTAGTTTAGCAATTGCATAATTATATCAATTTTAGCATAAAATAATGTTAACTTAGCTTGCATCATGTTTAATTTAGCATAAACTAGGTTTTCATCCATTTATCACAATGGTTTCATCAATTCTCTTCCATAGAATCGACTAAAATAGGCTCACTAATCACGAGATTGGGAAAGGGTTGTCATTTCACATCAACATGACACCAATTTGAAAACATGATAAGTTTCAAATGGGTTAGAGTAGGAATTTAATTGTTTTATAGTTTGTAACTTTCAGTTTGTACAAATGCTTAGTTTAATCTTTTCAATTAGAATGATCTTGTTTCGTAGATGCAGGTTTATTTGGGTAAATTGTGCTTTGATCCATCATGGACCAAGCGTAATCGACCCACACTGAAAATCCTCATCTCACAGTGCCAAGTGTGTTGCACGTGATAAACATTGTAAAACTATTGCTAACAAATCAATCTACCTTGGGAAATGCATAATAACAAAGCAGAGTTTAGAGCAGCCATGATTGGCATACAAATGGGTTTGGAAATAGGAGCTAAACGAATTCACCTTGAAGGAGATTCACTTATAATGGTAAATGCAATCTAACTCAATCATATGCCAAATTGGAAACTCAGTCTTTGGTTGTAGCCTATAAGAGAGTTAATGGAAAATTTTGAAGCATACAAGATCAACCATGTGTATCGAGAGGGAAATGATGTGGTAGATGGCCTGGAAAATGCGACACCTGAAAGGGATTGAGACCAATTTGGATGCCAGACTGACATAGAACGAGACTGATGGGACAAGAGCATTAAGATGAAGGCAATTGGCAGGCACAATGACATATGAAAAGGGTATGCTCTGGATATGAATGCAGTATATTTGACATTGGAAAGGATGTCACACTAAATTTGGTAATTATAAATTGGTGTGGAAGGACACAGATGTGTGGTGATGGCTGCAGCCATATCACTATTGGTTATCAGCGAATTTTCCAGGGTGATCCAGATGATACGATTCTTGATGAATCCATCATAACTTGGTAAGACAAGCTTCTCAAAATAGGTGTTGGTGGTCAGGGTGAAATCAAAGTTTGTTTTTGCTTTATACATTTTTTTGTTTGCATGCAATGGACACTCTGCTATTCTTGAACTCCACCAAGTAGCAAAAGGCTTTCCGTGGAAAAATTATAGACAAGCGACTGAAGGGAATTGTGGTTTCGACTCACCCTTTGTTTCTCTGGGCAACCAAGCGAATTTTAGGGAGGGAATTCCTGTTGGCTCATGAATGGTTCAGGGTCAATACTGACATCACGACAATGTTCTTGGCTATGTTGCTCTACATGGGGGTTTCCAAATCCAAAAGCAAGCGAATTTTCCAGATGATTTTTCAACACTTGATGCTTGGTAAGATAGATGAAGCCCTCGATAATGTGGATGGTAATTTGCTCGCTCCAATGCCACAAAAATATTACATGTCTCTGGGGAATGGGTTGGAAGTGTTGAAGTTTCTAGTGGTGAGGATCCTGAAGCCAAACGAGTTGCAGAAACGCTGGGGTGAAATCGACCGGAGCATTACTTTCCTCATGTGTGCGGCTGGAATTGCCAGGAATCTGAAGGTTGGTTGGGTTCAAAAGTATGTGGTGGCAGAAGGGTTGGAGGGGAAGGTGTGGGAAAATGATGATGATGACTGGGAGCTGGGTCTTGGGATGACTAGATTGAAAATGATTTCCGCGACATGGAGGAGAAAGCCAACCACCCAACTCACCATTTGTGCGGTGCAGAGTGCCCAGTGGTTGCTGATGCCATCAAAGCTAAGAAGATGTGGGATGTAGTGCCTCTCGTGTTACTATACTTCTATGATACTCTTCTATGTATAGCTGATATTGTTTATGCTTGATGCATTCTTGAGACTTCGATGGTGACTGTTTTGCCTATTTGACTTGTGTGTTCTATTTGGATTCTCATAATACTGTTTCATTTTGTTGATGATATAATGTTGCATGGTGTTCGCCTTTATCTGATTATGCGATATTGTGTGGTTATGTAAATGGTTTAATGCTCGCTTCAGGATATTTATGATGATGTGTTATTGTTGAGGTTTGGTGTTGCATCACTCATCTATGAGACCCCTGCTACACTACAATTCTCTCTCACGGTGTGTATGGCATTGAATATATATGTTGTTTCGACACTTGGTTTTATGTAGGACTGCAGGGACTGGGCATTGACTCCACCCGCATCATCAAGTCAGAGTGTGCCCAACATACCCAATGGATATGATGTGGTTTAGGGATTTGACAAGAAAGTATCCACGTCCGTGTCTGTCGTCCTGTCGTCGGTTGACAATGTCGTCCATTAGTTCCCATTCTGTTTGGTATCGTCTTGTCTTATGTCGTTCTTTTTAAGTGGCAATTTTAATGTGTTAATTGTTTGATTTAGATGTGTATCGTTATTGTTAATTAGTTAAATTAATACAATGATGGTAAGTATTATGGTTGAAATTAAACATTAAATTTAATTATTAATGTGTGTTGTGAAGATTTAATTAAATGTTAGATTGTGTTTGTAAAATTAAAAGAATATTATTTTAATTGTCGGTATTTAATTTTATTAATTATAAATAGAGTAATATTTTAATTTCCGCTGTGTAAATTCCCAATTAGCTATTAAATAATATTGTTAATTAATTAAATAATATTATTTATTTAATTAAATAATATTATCCATTTAATTATTGTTAAGGACTTATTCAAAATTAAATATTTAGTCAATTTCTTCATTCCTTAAATTTTAAAAAATATATATAAATATAAATATATTTAAAAGAATCCTAGAGAATGCTAAAGGTTGATTTAATTTTATAAAGTGACGTACCCGATAAAATATTAAAAGTTTTACCACCGTAATAAGATTTATTTAAATTAAATAAGCATGATAAGGATTTTGCTTGGTTTGAGAACTCTCGTAAAAAAAAAGGCAGTGGTTTTGTTCTTTTCTGATTTGTATGAGATAATAATTTTAGCCTATCTTGACATTTACCTTGGCAATTTGCTCAGAGGTTTTAAATTCAATTTTAGATAGCCTTATTTTATTTGCCATGATTTCTTGCACGGGGTAGTTTATTTTGTTATTTTTTTTGTTTCCTCTATTAAATGATTCGAAGAATTTTATTTAAAGGAAATTATCCCTGTAGGGAGGTAGGATGCTGGTGAAAGGTTGTAGATTTTTTTCTTTTTACATCTGCTATTCATATATTTCAATTATATAGTTGTTTAAAAAGTATATATATACTGCTTTTCAAACGTCTTAGTTATATTGCTTTGCTGATTAGAAATTTTATTGTTGTTTATATATATATATATATATTCTGTTCTTTTTTTTGCTGTTTTTTTTTTTAAATAAATAAATTATATATATGGCTGTTCAAATATTTCAATTATATTATTGATTATAAATTATATTGTTGTTTATAAATTACATTGTGTTCATTATTACGATTCTAATGTTGTTTATAAATAATATTATATATTTAAATTATATTTAAAGTTAAATTTATTTACAAATTCCTTCACTATTAGATTGGTGATTTGCGTATAATTGTCTATGTTGGATTTAAATTATATTTATTTAGGATGGAGTCAACAAATGTAAATAAAATATCATAGGGTGAGCAAATAATAACCGTCCATCCTGTGAGGTAACACAAAAAAAAATATATAGAAAAGAAACGTAGGTGAGAAAATTATGGCACTTAAATGCCATGTCTCCCATTTCCATCATAAGAAAAATAGGCATGAAATTAGGGACTCTTAGATACTTTTAAAAAGGCATAAGATTTAAAAGAACAATTTTTAAGTTAAAGAAAATAAATAAATATATAAAAAAGAAGATATTGTATTGGGAGATATTAAACGTGTGTTAAAGATTATTTAAAAAGATGATATGCCATCAAGTTAAACAAAAAGGAAATTACTTTTCTTTGGGGTGGGGAAAAGTATTAGTTAAAAAAAAAATTGACATAAAATAAAATGGATATTTTACTCATCTTTATATTATTTTAAATAAGTTCTTTAACTTTTACTTTAATGAAAACAAATGAATTTTACATGAATAAATGTATTTATCAATATAATTTTTTTTTATATACATGTAATAAAAATGAATAAACAATAAATAAATAATATTAAATATATCTAAAAATTGAATTTATATATATTCGGTAGTTGATTATCAAATAGTAATAAAATAAGAAATCTAGAGGAGGCCAAAAATGAGTAGCGAATGCGAGCTTGCGAACGAGCAGAGGGGCAAGGCAATAGAGGAGGATGAAAGCGACGATGCCCACGATGGTGCAATGGCCGTATTGGGAGCGCAGGGAGCCTTTTCAGAATCAGATGCTTCACCAAGTAAATTAGCCAAGGGTTCTACGAAAGGCAAGATGTTTAAGTTAGCAGTGGGAAATGTCAATATAAGTGTCTCTGATGTGGTTCCATGCATCTCGATTCCAGACAATCTGCTCAATTTGGAGGTGGAGAAACTTAAAAAACAAGCAATCATTGCAAAATTCGTGGGTATATGGCCTACAATGGAAAAAATCAAATCGTGGATAGGGCATCGCTGGAAGGGGTGTGTGCCAGAGGTTAGCTTCCTAGTGCTAGGGTTCGTTAGGATCATCTTTAACTCAGAGATTGAAAGGGACAAAATTCTGCATGGTGGCCCTTGGTTCATTGGGTTCGTAGGATTGTATATGCGTGCTTGTACCCTTGGGTTTGACCCACACAACGAGCTTATCTAGGATGTGCCTATATGGATCCGCCTTATCAAACTCCCAGTGGAATTATGTACGAAAGACATTCTACAGATGATCAAAGACTCATTGGAAACGTTTGTGCACAGTTCCTTTGCTCCTAGAGGTGGTCGAATTGACTCCCTGGAGTGGATCTGTGTCAAGATGGATCTGAGCCGGCCTTTGTGTCACTCAATCAAATTACATTTAGCCCTAGGGGTTGCGGCAGTGGAAGTGGACTATGAAGGGTTCCCGATAAGGTGTTTTAGGTGTGGTGGCATCGGCCATGTTGCTAAGCAATGTGCTGCTAGCTCCACGGGCGGGAAGTTGGACGATCGGCCTATTGCCACCAATGCGACCCCTCTTACTAATACTATTGAGGGTAAGTTCCTCCCTCTCTCCGGCTTGGAGGGGGCAACGCTTGGTGGGAGTGATAAGGCAGGATCAGAGTTGCCATAGGAGGTGAATAGTGATGTGAATGCAGCCAAGATAGGGGAGGCACAACATGCTGTGTTGAAAGAATTAAGTAATACGAATGGTGATGGGTGGCCAAGTTCAGGTTGGGGCTTGGGCCAAGGCTCCCCTATTGCTGCGAGCAAGGACAGATGTGAAACGGATTCAGAAGACAAAGAGAACTCTTGGAGTATGGTCACTAGGAGAGCCAAGAAGCTAGGCTAAAAAAATCAACCTGTGTTGGATGCTGGGGGCTCAAATTCTAAAGGGAGGTCGGATGCAACAAAAGCTAAGTTTCAGGCTTTGGAGAATATAGAAAATGGATCACAGGCGACCCTGAAGCACTTTTTCAAGACAAGAGGTGAGCACCTCCCTAGAAGAAGTTGTTGATGAAGGTAATAAGCTGGAATATATGGGGTCTTAACTCCCTGGAGAAGTGTCACTTGCTTAAGCGACTGATTGCATCCGAAGCCCTTGATTTTTTCCTTCTTCAAGAAACGAAAGTGGAGGTTAGCAGGTTTAAGGAAATGTTGCCTAGAGTATGGTAGAACGGTTATGGAGCTGCAGTGGATGTGGTTGGAGCGGCAGGAGGCATTGCATTTGTAAATTTTATGTGAACAGATTAAATGCACAGAAAATATTTCAAAAATAGAAACAATAACACAGCAGATACCTTGGGAAAACCCTCCTCTTGAGGGAGAAAAACCCAGCAACAAAGATCTCACTTATATTTAATACAGTAGTGGCAACAACTCACTTTACAATGAGGCCGAACACAAGGCCAGAAATTAGAACCTTCACCAGATACAAGGAACAGATACAGACCTCACTTTCAGACAGTATAATTCAGACCTTCAAGAGTATTCGCAACTCAGCATTAGATAGCCTTCAATCTGTACTGGAACAATTCACAATCTGTTCTTGAAGTGCCTGAAAGAATTCTCTTGGCAGTTCACACTTGAATGAGTTCGCACTTATTCGCTCTTGACAAAATTCGCAATCTCTGAACTTGATGATTTGCAATATGCTAACAAGGAATTCACACTTGCAAATAATTTGCACTAGAAGATATATCACACATGAAGGTAGTTCGCACTTTCTTGATAATCTTGCAAAGGATGGATGATCTTGTATATATACAACTTAGAGAGGTCGCACCTCTTCATATCATGAGGTCGGCCAGAATAAGCACAATTACAAATCATAAATGATGTCGGCCAGAATAATATTAATTTCAAATCATAAAGGACGTCGGCCTCAAGTGAAATCGTAAATAATACAGGTGAGGTCAGCCACCTCATAAATATTAGACAATAAATTAAATAGCCGACATGCTATCATTTAATTTATGTTTCCTTCAATAGAGCTGGAAGGATCGCCTGTAGCTGTATTTATCATTAACACTCCCTCTCAGCTAGGGAGAGAACTTCCAGCTGCACAAAATCAAATCATCTCAAATCAGATATGAAGAGAAGAATATCACCTCACCGTGATATTAGATATCGTCTCGATATCAACCATAGAATGGTAAGTACAAGTGTTCATCACTTGCGTGATGTTGTCACCTCAACGTGACTTTCACTATGACTCTCTCAGAGGGTGAAACACAAGTACAACACATGTCATGGAGTCTCACACATGACACCCACCATGACTCAGCTCAGAGGGTGGAAAAAAGGGCTTTCACCTCAAATTCTTCCGTCTCAGAAGAAAATGCATTAACAAGGGCTTGCACCTCAAATTCTTCCGTCTCAGAAGAAAATGCATTAACAAGGGCTTGCACCTCAAATTCTTTTGTCTCAGAAGAAAATGCATTAACAAGGGCTTGCACCTCAAATTCTTCCGTCTCAGAAGAAAAAGCATTAACAAGGCTCACTGATACTGAGACTCTTACTCAGTCAAGGTTGGATTCTCCACCATACCAAGCTTATCTTGGAAGTACACAAACTTTATCCCGGCAAGAGGCTTGGTGAGAATATCTGCTGTCTGTTCATCAGTGCTAATGTACCTCAACTGTACAGCCTTCCGTAGTACCATATCTCTAATATAGTGGTATTTGATCTCAACATGCTTGGATCTGTCATGAAACACAGGATTGACAGAAAGCTTCACACAACTCTGATTATCACAGTGAATGATAGTAGGATCAATTGATTGTCCAAACAATCCTGCCAGGAGCTTACGAAGCCACACTGCTTCTCGAGTTGCCATACAAGCTGCTATGTACTCGGCCTCTGTTGTACTCAATGCTACAGATGACTGCTTCTTGCTGCACCAGGAAATCATAGCAGATCCCAAACTGAAGCAACAACCAGAGGTGCTCTTATGATCTGTGACACAACCTGCCCAATCAGAATAAGTGAAACCATGTAACTCCAAATCTGCATTTGAAGTATACCTCAACCCATATCCAACTGTGCCATGCAAGTATCTCAGGATATGTTTAGCTGCAACAAGATGTATCTGTCTCGGATCACACATAAACTGGCTAAGTGCACTTACTGCATAGCAAATATCAGGTCTAGTGTTAACTAGATACATCAAGGATCCAATCAGTTGTCTGTACAATGTGGGATCCACCAAAACTGAACTAGCTGCAGCCTCCTTTAATTTATGAAGATTGGCCTCCATAGGTGTAGACATGGATTTGCAATCCATCATGCCAAATCTCTTAAGTATATCAATGGTGTACTTCCCTTGACTTAGAATCATACCATCTATTTTCTGCCAGACTTCTAAGCCAAGGAAGTAATGCATGAGCCCAAGGTCCTTCATCTCAAATTCAGAAGTCAAATCCTTCTTACATTCAAGAATCAGGTGATCTTCTCTAGTGAGGATCAGATCGTCAACATATAAAACCAAAATTAATGCATCACCATTGATTACCTTGAAGTAGAGATTTGAATTAGCATCATTCTTTAAGAAACCCAAGCTTGATAGGTACCGATCAATCCTTTCGTACCATGCACGAGGAGCTTGCTTAAGACCATAAAAGGCCTTCTTCAGCTTGCAAACATGAGACTCCTTCCCATGAATCTCAAATCCATCAGGTTGCTCTATATAAACCTCTTCCTCAATCACTCCATTGAGAAAGGTTGTCTTCACATCCATCTGGTGAATCTTCCATCCTCTAGATGCAGCAATAGCAATGATGGTTCTAAAAAAGTGTAGCGAGCAACAGGAGCAAAAGTCTCATCATAATCAACTCCCTCTTTCTGAGAAAACCCACGAGCCACAAATCTTGCCTTGTACTTCTCTATGCTTCCATCTACAGTATGCTTAATCTTGAATAGCCATTTAGAAGATACCACAGACTTGCCCTCGGGTCTAGGAACAATATCCCAAACATCATTTTTAAGAATTGACTGATACTCCTCTGTCATAGCATCTCTCCAAACTTGAAGACTAGATGCTTCCTCAACACAGGTAGGCTTAGATTCTATAATCTGACTCATCAAGGCAACATAACTGGAGAACTTATGTGGCCTTTTGCTTTCTCTGAATGTGCCTCTAGGAGCTGCAAAGCTTTCAGCCTCTTGCATAGTGTGACTAGCCCATAGAGGTCTCTTTCTCCCAATAACAATGTCAGTAGGCCCATCAGTAGGTTCCAAGGGTTCAACTGGATCAAGATCTTCCTTTGGTTCCATAGTCTCCCTCTGAATCTCAGGAGTATGGTCAACTTCCATATCCTGAGGAGACTCTTCATTATTAATCTCCATATGAATCCCTCTGGATCTTCTGAATGCAATATCTTCCTCAAATGTGACATCCCTACTGATCTCTATCACCTTCTGACCTGGAATGTAGATTCTGTATGCTTTTGAGTTTTCACTGTATCCCACAAATATTCCCTTCTTGCCAGAAGGCTCCAACTTGGTTCTCTTTTCTTTGGGAACATGAACATAGACAGGATAGCCAAAGATCCTCAAGTGACTGACTTCAGGCTTCTTCCCTGTAAAGGCTTCTTCTGGAGTCATATTCTCCAGGATCTTATGAGGACTTCTGTTCTGAACATATACAACTGTCCTAGAAGCTTCTGCCCATAGGAAGGTTTGCAAATCTTGATCATGGATCATGGCCTTTGCTGCTTCCACAATCGCTCTGTTCTTTCTTTCTGCAACACCATTTTGTTGAGGATTATAGGGAACACATAACTCCCTCTTAATCCCTGCATCAATACAAAAGTTCTGAAAACTACCAGAGGTGTATTCTCCACCATTGTCAGATCTAAGGAATTTTATTCTTTTACCAGAAATATTTTCTACCAAGGCTTTAAACTCTTTAAACCTATCCAATACTTCCTCAGACTCTTTACATTTCAAAAAATAAATCCAAGTCTTCCTAGAGTGATCATCAATGAAAAGAACATAATACAAGAAACCACTCGAAGAAGGAACAGACATAGGACCACATAAATCAGAATGAATTAGGTCTAAAATACACTTAGATCTATTTTCTCTACTATGAAAAGGGGCTTTTATGTTCTTCCCTAATGCGCAGCCCTTGCATGTGCCTTCGTGCTCCTGGTTGAACTTAGGAAGGCCCATCACCATCTTCTCCATAATAGGTAGGGCTTGAAAGTGTAAGTGAGCCAATCTCCGATGCCAAAGATCACAAAGACTTGAAGAGTCATGAACCAAAGCTTGAAGAGAATGTGAGCAAACCATGTAGAGGTTATCATGTCTAACTCCAATTACTTGAGCATCCTTGAAGCTAGAGTTCTGCATCTACACTAGAACTTTGCCTTTGGAAAAGGCAACTTGATATCCTTTATCTTCCAATGTTGATATAGAAATAAGATTGCGCTTGATTCCAGGAACATAAAGTACATTACCCAAATGAAGTGATATGCCAGAATCCAAGTGAAGTGTAGAGGTCCCAATTCCTTTCACGGAATAGCTAGCATCATCTCCAATGATGACTTGTTCAGAAGACTCCTTCTCCACCAAACTTGATAAATGCTCCTTGAAACCGGTGATGTGACGTGAAGCACCACTATCGATTATCCAAGTGTTGGTGTCAGAAGGTACACTACTTGATAATGCTGAATAGAAAAAATATTCACTTGAATCCTTTTGAGGAGAGGCATCATCAACATCCGCAACAATGACTTGTTGTTTAGGTCTAGTTGGACAATCCTTGGCGAAGTGCCCAAATTTGTCACACCTAAAACATTGAATCTTTGACATATCCCTCTTCTTCTTAAATGGAGGTGCATCATCATTTCCCTTGTCCCTATTCCTTTTGAAGAATCCTTTCCTTCCCTCTTTTCCTTTCTTCTTTGAAGAATGGGAGGCGAGAACATGAACATCTTCATTCCTTGAACTTTGACCAATGCCTCTTTCCATCAACCTAGATTCCTCTTGAATGCAATCAGATCTTAGGCGATCAAACTTAGGCAATTTTGACCTTGCACTGATTCCCTGAATGTATGATTCCCAAGACAAAGGCAGCCCATTGAGAGCAAGCATAGTCAGATCCTTGTCTTCAACCATATGCCCAATCGTTGAGAGTTGATCTCTCAAATTTGAAATCCTCATGAAGTATGCAGTAACAGATTCTCCCTTAGACATCTTCACATGATGCAATTGATGCTTTAGTGCAAGGGCTCGGCTGGTATTGTTGACTTCGTACATCTCTTCCAAGGTCTTGAGCATATCTCTTGCTGTCTTCAACTTAGAGATGATAGGAACAATATGATCCTTGACAGAGTCAACCAGAATCTTCATTGCTTTGATGTCTTTCTTTAGCCACTCCTTCTTTTCTTCTTCCTCCTCAGGTTCAGAAATGCTAGACTCCACGAACTCACCCAAATCATTTTCACGCAAGGTGAGCATGATCCTAAATCTCCATGAAGTGAAATTAGTTGCACCTTCGAGTCTATCTTCAACCTTCAAGCCATTAACCATCTTGACTGAAGTAGATAAGTGAGAAACAAAAGGTAAGCTGATTAGCAATAATCTGATCATGATCCTCAAACCCGCTCTGATACCATGTAAATTTTATGTGAACAGATTAAATGCATAGAAAATATTTCAAAAACAGAAACAATAACACAGCAGATACCCTGGGAAAACCCTCCTCTTGAGGGAGAAAAACCCAGCAACAAAGATCTCACTTATATTTAATATAGTAGTGGCAACAACTCACTTTACAATGAGGCCGAACACAAGGCCAGAAATCAGAACCTTCACCAGATACAAGGAACAGATACAGACCTCACTTTCAGACAGTATAATTCAGACCTTCAAGAGTATTCACAACTCAGCATTAGATAGCCTTCAATCTGTACTGGAACAATTCGCAATCTGTTCTTGAAGTGCCTGAAAGAATTCTCTTGGCAGTTCACACTTGAATGAGTTCGCACTTATTCGCTCTTGACAAAATTCGCAATCTCTGAACTTGATGATTTGCAATCTGCTAACAAGGAATTCACACTTGCAAATAATTCGCACTAGAAGATATATCACACATGAAGGTAGTTCGCACTTTCTTGATAATCTTGCAAAGGACGGATGATCTTGTATATATACAACTTAGAGAGGTCGCACCTGTTCATATCATGAGGTCAGCCAGAATAAGCACAATTACAAATCATAAATGATGTCGGCCAGAATAATATTAATTTCAAATCATAAAGGACGTCGGCCTCAAGTGAAATCGTAAATAATACAGGTGAGGTCGGCCACCTCATAAATATTAGACAATAAATTAAATAGCCGACAGGCTATCATTTAATTTATGTTTCCTTCAATAGAGCTGGAAGGATCGCCTGTAGCTATATTTATCATTAACAACATTCTTATGGAATGCTGGAAGTTTGGAGGGGAAATTCATTGATGTGCATGCCTCTTGTTTAACGCTGCATGTCAAGAATCTTAGGAGCGAGTTGTGCTTCTTAGCAACCAATGTGTTAGCTCTAAAAAATGCAGGAAAAATGCCTCAAGAGGCTGCCAATCTCTTGATACGCTTCAAGGTAACAGACAAGGTCAAGGGAACTCAACCTTCTACTCTTCAAGTGCTGCCAAACCTAGGCAGGTGTACCTTTCAGAATTGGGCAGACTTAACTTATGATTATCTTTCTTGCACAATGGTTTGTCAACAATGGTAGATGGTAGTGAACAAATGAATTCAAACTTGATAGCAATAACGAAAGCAATCTTCTTAATCTAAATCCTAAATGCTCAATTAACAGATATAAAGAGAATAAATGAATCTTAATGATGAAACTGCACAAACCAGTGCCCTATTGGGTATGCAGAGTCAAATGAAATCAAGATGAACAACCCTCTCTGGAGAAAACTCAAATTATCTGGCATACATCCTGTTTACAACTTGTATAAACATGCAATTATGTAACTACTAAGCTCTACTTTAACAATCTAGATGAATCTTCCTAATTACTGTGATCAATTAAAAGGATTTAATCTTTGCTTGAAAGAACCAATTGATTAATCACACAGATACAACAAATGTGCATTGATAAACTGAACATAAACTTGTTATGTCAATTTAAACAACCAAAAAGCTTCAATCATGGAGACAGCTTAGCAATACTTTCATTAAATTCAACAAATAATTGACACCAGAGAAATGCAGCAACATCAACTGACTTTCATAAATACCTCCACTATGAAATCATGCAACAATAGTCTCTGACTTGAGAATTTTATTCTACTCTATCTACTTGCTGTGTATCAAATATCTAAATAACTGATTATTTTTTAAAATTACAAAAATGCCAATTTATACACCAGCATGAGAAAATAAACCATATTGAAATATCATGTCGGCCCTCCATAGAAATCGGGCTCCAATCAAGTCGGCCTGCAATGGTCCTCAAGCATCAATCTATTGGCCACAAGATTTGTATTTTTGTTATTCACCAGTGAAACAGTCGGCGAGACATAACGTATAGTTATGCCGAAGGCAATTCAATCGTTAGACACCCCGCTTTATTCATATCGCCTTCGCTGTGACTTATCCGAGTCAGGGAGATGTCCTGTAGACCACATTATGTTTCCCCGAGAGTATTTCATTAAGTGCTTTCCATTCACTGAGACACAAGGATATCTCACACCGATGTCTTCCTTTTGTTTCATTCACAGTCGCTGTGACCCATTGTTATCTGGGAGACAACATATCGAACTCATTATGTCAGGCCGAAAGTCCTTTGCTCATTATGTGTCACTGTGACTTAATAATATCGGGGAGACCTCTTGTAGAATGCTCATTGCTTTACCGAAAGTCACCCCAAAATAAATTTTGATCGCCAAGAGAAAACAAAACTTACACCGAAAGCCACTTGAATAAACCTTTATGTTCCATCGGTGAGACACACCTTACTTCACCATGACCCTCGCCGAAGCTCCCATGTTTGGCTGAAACGAAACCCATATGTCATTAGGCAAGACACCACAAACCTTATGTCGCCAGAGTCTACATATGTCTCATTAGTGAGACCTCCCTGCCTTCGTCGAGACTTACTCTGAATCCACCATAGCTTCACCGAAAGTCTATTCAAAGAAAATCCATGTGTAAGGTCGGCGAGACCGAAGGTCACTCGCCAAGACCTTACAATGATAGCTATGACTCCCCCTGATATGCATCCCCTTTATGTTGTTGGTCGGTGAGACAATGGGAAGTCACTATGACTTCATATCGAATACCCCCAGTTTGGCCGAAATAAACGTTCAATGTGTTTGTCGCTGAGACCAAAAGAGTTCGCTGGGACATTATACCGACGCCGCAACTCTTGCCAATGTATCCCCATTCAAACCATTCGCCAAGACACAAAGCACTCAGAAAAACATTATATCGATGACCAGACTCCTGCCGAAGTGTGAATCAACCTTTGTCACTGAGACCGGGAAGAACTCTTGCCGAACGGTGCCTGCAAGAAAATTTTGATCGTTGTGACATCAAATGAGTCTTGCCGAAAGGCAACAAAGACTCATGTTAGCAGAAAACACACAATGGGTCGGGGAGACAATGGCATTCTCACGCCGATAGGAACCAAAATGTAAAATATGCATGACCAAATGGATTCTATGGGGCAACATGGGAAAAAAGTGAGAGCATAATGATATGAAAATGAAACCTAGTGCTTATGATAAGGACATTAAGGGAACTTAGGGTTATGCAAAACATGTGAAAATATTGCAGAAATTAACAGTTCCAACAGTGGCTTCATCTAGGGATGAATGATAGTAAGATCATTGCAAGGATCCACATCTTTGGGTGAGCAGACTAGACACAAAATGATAAACCAGGGAGCGGAAATGAAGTGAAAGGCAATGGAAACGAATGGAAAGTAAATGCAAGATGGAGATGAATGGAAAATGAGAGTGAAAAGGAGATGGATGAAATCCTAAACTACTGTGCATGGAAAATAATTTTAAAGAGGATAAGCAAGTGTTGTCCATGCACTGACAACCCTTAATCCTCTATGTTGCTCAAGAGAAAAATTGCTTCAAGAATTTCCCATGAACAGGCAATTCCTGATCTTCACTAGCCATATTCTTGTAAATAGTATGAGTCTTCACCCTTCTTTCCAACAACAGCAAAAGGTCCCAGCCATAAAGCTTCAAATTTACCATGCTTGCCTTTCTCCTGACACCTTGCATTCCACATCAACACCAAGTCATTCTCTTCAAACTTTCTATCCTTTTCCTTCTTGTCAAATAGATACTTCATCTGTGTCTGTAACTTCATGTTTTGACTTTGAGAAACCCTCCTTATTTCATCAAGTTCAGCCAGTTGCTCCATTTTGTCTTCCAGAGGTTCAGGAACATCCAAATCTTCCTGAAGTACAAACTTGTAGACTGGTAACAAATTCTGCAAAGGCATCCTGGCCTGTGCTCCATACACCAATTCAAATGGGGACTTTCCAATTGCATTTTTAATAGCAATCCTATCAGCCCACACAGCCAGCTTTAGCTTTGAATCCCAAGCCTTCTTGTTCTGACCTAATATCCTCCCTATAATCTTCAAGAGATTCTTATTGCTGGATTTAGCTTGACCATTAGCTTGTGGATGGTAAGGAGCTGCATAAGAAATAGTAATGCCATACTTATCACAAAAGCCTTTGAATTCATTTGACCTGAAACACATCCCATTGTCAGTGATCAACCTCATTGGTGTACCACATCTGGTGATAATGTTGTCCATTAGGAAATTATTCACTACCTTACTTGTAGTCTGTTTAGTTGGGATTGCTTCTACCCACTTAGTAAAATAATCAGTGGCAACCAGTATCCACTTGTATCCCCCACTTGATCTTTCCTGTATCTCTCCAATGAAATCAATTCCCCATTGATGAAAAGGGGCATCAACTTACAAAGGTCGGAGTGGCAAAGCTCCTTGATACTTCAGTTTTCCAGAGAACCTCTGGCAGGCTTCACATTTTCTCACATGTGTAAAAGAATCATTAAAAACCTTTGGCCAATAATAACCTACTCTGAGATTTTTGTGTGCAGTTGTTTTTGCTGAGTAGTGTCCTCCACAAAATCCTTCATGCATTTCACTTAGGGCACGCTTGGCTTGAAACTCATCCAGACATAATAATAGTATACCATCTATGTTCCAAAACAGATCTCCATCCATGAAAACATACTTTGATGCTTGCAACTTCAACGTTCTCTTCTGGTTGTCACTCAATCCCTCTGGACACTTCATGTATTTAAGATAATGCATAATATCAGTATACCAAGAAGTATGCTCAATGCTTGCAATTGCAGTCCCTTCTTAAACATTACAGACTTGACTTGCTTCAATATTTGATTCTGCCATCAGCCTAGCCAAGCCTTGACCTCTTACTAGCTTAGTAATCTGTATTTCCATGTCAAACTCTTGAATCTTGTTAATCCATCTACATATTTTCCCTGTAACTTCAGATTGTGTGAGAATGTCTTTGACAGCTGCATGAGGGACATAAGCAATTACCTTTGCTCCAAAAAGATATGGTCTAAATGCTTTAGTAGCCTTCACTAATGCAAATGCTTGTTTTTCCATTATGTCATACTTCAATTCAGACCCTTGTAATGATTTACTAAAGAAAGACACAGGTTGTTCATGACCATCCTCATTCTTTTGTAACATAGCAGCAGCAATAGTGTGCATTGAAGCAAATGAAAATATTTGAAAAGGCTTTGTAAAGTCTGGAGATTTAAGGACAAGAGCTTCCTTGATGGCCCTTTTGATAGATATAAAAGCTTCCAAGGCTTCTGCAGTCCATTTCATTTTCTGTCCTTTCTTCAACATTTTTGATATGGGCTTAATGATCTCAACAAAGTTAGAAACAAACCTCCTAACGAAATTAATCTATCCAAAGAATGACTGTATAGCCTTAACAGTTTTAGGGACAAGAATTTTATCAATGGCCTCAACCCTCTCAGGATCTATTCTAATTCCTTCTTTTGAAATAATATGGCCTAAGAGCTTACCCTCTATGACTGCAAAATGACACTTCTTTGGATTTAAACTAATACCATATTCAAGAGCTTTGATAAATACCTTTTTTAGATGTTGCACATGATCTTCAACCTTCTTTGAATAAGCAGTCAGATCATCCTGGTACACCACCATGATAACATTGATCAAATCAGCAAATGCTACGTCCATAGCTCTTTGGAAAGTCGCTCCAGCATTGGTGAGACCAAATGGCATTCTTATGTATACATATGTTCCCCAAGGAGTTGTGAATGTTGTCTTATACTACTCAGATTCTTTGACTTTGACCTAGTTGTATCCTGAAAACCCATCCATCATGGATAACAGTTCACACCTTGTTACCTTATGCAGTATAGCCTCCATATTGGGTAGAGGATAATTATCCTTGAGAGAAGCCATATTTAAATTCCTGAAGTCTACACATAATCTAATATCACCATTCTTCTTTCTCATAGGAACCAAATTTGAAACCCACGTTGAGTGCCTGATTGGTTTGATAATTCCTCCATCTCTGAGCTTTGTCAATTCTTCTTGCATCTTAGGCTCCAGTGTTGGATTTATAGGCCTTTGCTTCTATCTGAAAGGCTTGGCGTCTAGCTTCAATGGTATTTCATGTTGAAATAAATCCTCCCTATATACTTTCAGATCTTCATAAGACCAAGCAAACACGTGTTTATACTTTCTCAGTAATTCTATCAGCATTCTTCTTATTGTAGGGCTTATCTTCTTTCCTATGTACACCTTTCTTGGTGTTGTCTCAGTCCCCAAATTGATTTCTTCAATATCTTCTCTTTTGACTGGTGTTTGCTTCATAAGAGACTAATCATTTCCATCATACACCCTTTCTAGTGCCACTAAGCCCTTAGGAAGCTTATTTGTTTTGAGCTGCAATATTTCTTTTCCAAACACTGTTTGCTTCCCATCAACTTCATTAACAAAAGCATTGAAATCAATTTCCTGAGCTTCATACTGATCTATACAATTGAGGAATTTCAAAAGGTCAGTATCATCATTGAAGACTTGCCAGCTAGAAATGTTATCAGGAACAATAGGCCTTGTCTTGAACTCAATCTGTGAAACACCAGTCAATGTGATGTCATCTCTTTTCAACGCCATATTTGCTAAAAAATCAGCCATTATGTTCTTTGATCTGTCAATCCACTCAATTGAAAATGCATCAAACAATTCAATTCTGTCCCATACAACATTCCTATATTGCTTCAATCTTTTGTGCTTTGTTGCATATTTTGACTTGATTTGTGAAACAACCAACTCAGAATTGCCCAAGATAGCCAACAAATTGATTTTATGTTTCACAGCTATGTTCAACCCCGTCAATAAAGCTTCATACTCTGCCACATTGTTTGTACATTCAAATGCTAACATAAATGAATATTTAAAGGTGATACCTTCAGGTGAAACAAATACAATCCCAACTCCATTACCTTCCTGGCTGCATGCTCCATCAAAATACATCTTCCATACGCCATTACAATTCTATACAACATGTTTTTCAATTGGATCACTATTGGTTAATTCTGGCTGGGCTGGTTCTATTTTAAAATTCCCAAGATCAACATCAGAAAAATAATTGATCTGATCTTTCGGTACACAATCAATAAGCTGGTTCATTCTTGGCTTTCTATACAATTTGACTTCCTGACCGTTCACTAGTATTGTAGCATAAGATAGATCAAATTGGACATTTCCACCAACAGCTGTTGTCCAATGCCTTGACAAAAGCATCCCAAATTGAGGCGGAGTATCTATCACTGTTATATCTATATTATAAGCCACCTGTGGATAAGTAGCCAACTTGACTTCAACTCCTCTCATAATGCCTACCACAGGAACATGTCTGTTATCCATTGCATAGCATTTCCCTTCACATGTATCAACTCACATGCCAAGCTGCTTCATAACTACCACTGGCATGATATTTATAGCAGCACTAGAGTCTATCATGCAATTCCTCAGCAGTTTGTTATTTATAAGCAATGTAGTGAAAAAAGGATCAACTTGTGGGGGGGCTGTTAACACATCACTCAAGCAGACCTCTGGGATATTTACTTTCTCCTGCCTATTGACTGCTTTAATAGTTATACTATTCTTAGAATTCACATGTTTTTCATTTCCACTTGTTATCAATTGAACAGCAGTGCCCCTATATTCTTTTATTTTCATCATTTCAAGTAGTGGGACAAACATTTTTACCTGGGATAATGCCTGAGTGAAGTCAAAAGAAGAGCACTCTACCTTAGCAGTCTTCTTCTATTCTGGCACTTCTCCTCTGCCTTCTTCTTTTTCTTTTTTACCAAGCTGGTCAGGCATTTGTATCTTTTTATGTAATTCCTTCACTTCTTCTTTAACATCCTATTTTTGGACAGGCTTATGTTCATCTTTATCAGGCAGTCTCTTTTCTGACTTCTTCACAGTTCCTTGTGTTGCCTTCTGATCTTTCATAAAAATTCCCCCAGGCACACCTTCCTTCTCATTTACTGTTCTATTTCTCAACCAGTATTTAGTCCTTGCTTCTTGAACTGCTGCAACAGTTAGTCTTTCTATTTCATCTTCAGTAAGTCTCCTCACACTGCACTGAGCAGGCGCCTCAATAGAATGTGGCTCAGTATAATCTTCATCAGAGTCATAAAAGACCTACTGTTCAGCCATATGGACATTGTACTTCTGATTAGAAACATCATACTCATAGCCTTCATCCTCTGAAGATGAGTACCTCTCGTCCACATGGTGAAAAGTGTTTGAATTCAAATACACTTTGTGATCTTCTCCATTGTTCTATGTTAACATTCCTTACTCTTGCATCCTTTGGGCTACACCACAATAGTCTGGAGAATGTGGTTTATCACAAACTTCACAGAAGTAATTATTACTCACCATGTAAGTTCCCTTCTTGCTCAATGGATCAAGAGTCTCTTTGTTTCTAGGCCTAGCTGTTATAGGTTTTCCATCCTTCCAGTCTGTATTATAAGGCATATGATGGAACCTCGGCCTCTCATTTCTGTTCTCATTTCTGTATGTATTCTCCTGTCTATACTGATAATGGTTGCTTTGCTGAGGAGGCCTAGGGTTGTTTCTTTTACTGATTATACCAGCAACCTTCCTATTGTTTTCAATTGTCAGTGCTATCTTCTGTGCTTCAGCTGAATCTCTTGGAAATCTATTTCTCAGTTCATACCCTGTTTTAGGATCAAATGCATTTAAATAGACACTCAACGCTATAGAATCTAACATCCTTGATCGAGGAGGTACCTTAACTTGCAACTTGTTAAATCTTCGATTGAAGTCATAAATTGAGTCATTTTGATTCTTCTGAATTCACATCAGTTCATGAAGAGCAGCATCTGGTGCATTTAGATTTCCATATTGTTCAAGAAATTGGTTCTGAAATACTTGGAGAGAATCAATTGAAGATGCTGGAAAACTGTTGAACCAATCCCTAGCGTCCTCAATAAGTGACATCATAAATAGCCTCATATGCAGATCTTCATATGGCATACCTATGTCTTGGATGAACATATTGAAATTCCTTAAATGTTCTTCAGTAGTGACTGCATTACTCCCTGTAAACGTAGGCACCAGACCTCTCCAACTGCTATCCATAGGGTAAGGGCATAGATGAATCCCTGCCAAATTAAACTGTCTAATCATTGATGTATATTGTTGAGGGGGAGGAATAGGTGGATATTGATACTGATGCATAGGGTTACTGTATTGTGCATTATACTGTGGGATAAAAGACTGACCAGGAGGTGGATGATTTGGCTGCTTGTAGAAATTTCCTGTCTGATGGTGAGGAGACACTGGTGGATTTGAAGGCCCTGCACCATGATTACCCTGCTTATGTGGTGGTACATACTTCGGGGGGGACTTAGCTGTCTGAGAAGTAATTTGGACTTTCTGCAATGCAGCCTTCAACTCTTCTATCTCCTTCCTCTGTGATTCAAACTGTGCTTTTACTTCCTCAGAAAGCTCATGATTAAAAGAGTCATTTTGGTTACCTTCCATCTTCTGATCATATTCCTGTTGAATTCTGATTCATTCAGCCTCACATGCAGCTTGAAACTCAGCATGTTTCTGAGGATCGAGAAAAGAGAAAGGATTCCTTTGATCTTCTGGAGTACAAGGCTCAACACTCGAATCATTTTTCCATGCATCATAGCAATCATATGTTTCACAATGTGCTCTTGATGCTTTATCTTTATTTGTTAGGCACATATCTTCACTTATCCCTTTTCCCTTATCAACCTTGACATCTTTGTGTGTCCACTTACTGCCTCCAACAGGAGCTCCAGTATGACCTCCCCTGTACTGAGATCTTCTTCCATTCATGATGAACAGTTACAAAAATTATGTCAGAGTCGCCACTCACTTTTGTCTAAAAATGAGAAAATACTTGATGTTTCTTATTCCCAGCGGAGTCTGTATAAAGTTCCTAACTCTATGATTAAGGCTTTGATTCTGAATGTATTCCCCAGCAGAGTCGCCAATTTTTTAGCTCTCAAAAACATAGGCAAAATGCCTCAAGAGGCTGCCAATCTCTTGATACGCTTCAGGGTAACAAACAAGGTCAAGAGAACTCAACCTTTTACTCTTCAAGTGCTGCCAAACCTAGGCGGGTGTACCTTTCAGAATTGGGCAGACTTAACTTATGATTATCTTTCTTGCACAATGGTTTGTCCACAATGGCAGATGGTAGTGAACAAACAAATTCAAACTTGATAGCAATAACGAAAGCAATCTTCTTAATCTAAATCCTAAATGCTCAATTAACAGATATAAAGAGAATAAATGAATCTTAATGATGAAACTGCAGAGACCAGTGCCCTATTGGGTATGCAGAGTCAAATGAAATCAAGATGAACAACACTCTCTGGAGAAAACTCAAATTATCTGGCATACATTCTGCTTACAACTTGTATAAACATGCAATTCTGTAACTACTAAGCTCTACTTTAACAATCCAGATGAATCTTCCTGATTACTGTGATCAATTAAAAGGATTTAATCTTTGCTTGAAAGAACCAATTGATTAATCACACAGATACAACAAATGTGCATTGATAAACTAACATAAACTTGTTATGTCAATTTAAACAACCAGAAAGCTTTAATCATGGAGACAACTTAGCAATACTTTCATTAAATTCAACAAATAATTGACACCAGAGAAATGCAGCAACATCAACTAACTTTCATAAATACCTCCATTTTAAAATAATGCAACAATAGTCTCTGACCTGAGAATTTTATTCTACTCTATCTACTTGCTATGTATTGAATATCTAAATAACTGATTATTTTTTACAATTACAAAAATGCCAATTTATACACCAGCATGAGAAAATAAACCATATTGAAATATCATGTCGGCCCTCCATAGAAATTGGGCTCTAATCGAGTCGGCCTGCAACGGTCCTCAAGCATCAATCTATCGGCCACAAGATTTGTATTTCTGTTATTCACCAGTGAAACAGTCGATGAGACATAACGTATAGTTATGCTAAAAGCAATTCAATTGTTAGACACCCCGCTTTATTCATACCGCCTTCGCTGTGACTTATCCGAGTCAGGGAGATGTCCCGTAGACCACATTATGTTTCCTCGAGAGTATTTCATTAAGTGCTTTCTATTCGCTGAGACACAAGGATATCTCACACCGACGTGTTCCTTTTGTTTCATTCACAGTCGCTGTGACCCATTGTTATCGGGGAGACAACATATCGAACTCATTATGTCAGGCCGAAAGTCCTTTTCTCATTTATGTGTCGATGTGACTTAATAATATCGGGGAGACCTCTTGTAGAATGCTCATTGCATTACCGAAAGTCACCTTGAAATAACTTTTGATCGCCAAGAGAAAACAAAACTTACACCGAAAGCCACTTGAATAAACCTTTATGTTCCATCGGTGAGACACACCTTACTTCGCCATGACCCTCGCCGAAGCTCCCATGTTTGGCCGAAACGAAACCCATATGTCATTCGGCGAGACACCACAAACCTTATGCCGCCAGAGTCTACATATGTCTCATCGGTGAGACCTCCCTGCCTTTGTCGAGACTTACTCCAAATCCACCATAGCTTCACCGAAAGTCTATTCAAAGAAAATCCATGTGTAAGGTCGGCGAGACCAAAGGTCACTCACCAAGACCTTACAATGATAGCTATGACTCCCCCCGATATGCATCCCCTTTATGTTGTCGGTCGGTGAGACAATGGGAAGTCACTATGACTTCATATCGAATACCCCCAGTCTGGCCGAAACAAACATTCAATGTGTTTGTCACTGAGACCAAAAGAGTTTGTCGGGACATTATACCGACGCCGTAACTCTTGCTGATGTATCCCCATTCAAACCGTTCGCCAAGACACAAAGCACTCGGTGAAACATTATATCGATGACCAGACTCCTGCCGAAGTGTGAATCAACCTCTGTCGCCGAGACCGTGAAGAACTCTTGCCGAACGGTACCTGCAAGAAAATTTTGATCGCTGTGACATCAAATGAGTCTTGTTGAAAGGCAACACAAACTCATGTTAGTAGAAAATGCACAATGGGTCGGGGAGACAATGGCATTCTCATGCCGATAGGAACCAGAATGTAAAATATGCATGACCAAATGGATTCTATGGGGCAACATGGGCAAAAAGTGAGCAGAATGATATGAAAACAAAACCTAGTGCTTATGATAAGGACATTAAGGGAACTTAGGGTTATGCAAAACATGTGAAAATATTGCAGAAATTAACAGTTCCAACATAATGTTTATGGGACGAACACTGAGCTTGGAAGGATAGAGACCTATGATCATTTACGGGAGTTAAGAAGAAGCCACACAGTTAAGGAATGGTTGGTTGGAGGGGATTTTAATGTTGTGTTAAGACCATTGGAGAAGCAAGGGGGGTGACCCTTGGCTAATGGGGGGTCAGAGGCCTTTCAAAACTTTAGTATTGAGTTAGCTCTGGTGGATGCCAAGCCCAATTCTGGCTAGTTCACATGGAATAACAAGAGGGTTGATGATGAGAATATAAGGTGCCGGTTGGACAGATTCTTTGTCTGCTCGGACTGGCTGCTGGAGATAGAAGGCTTTTCTTCTACTATGTTAGAGTTTGGTGGATCGGATCACTGGCCGATCTCAATTGAGTTCAATAAGAGCAATAAAATCAAAGGGATCCCGTTCAAGATGGAGTCTTTTTGGTATGAACACCCCGACTTCTCTCATGCCCTCCGTGGTTGGTGGAGTAAGAAGATCAAGGGGAATAAACGTTTCATCCTTTCTCAGAAGCTGGATGAAGTAAGACGACAAGTTAGATCTTGGAACAAGGATGTGGTAGGCAACCTATTTGTAGAAAAATCAAGGATTGTGGATGAGTTGAAGGAGGTTGAGAAGGATATCGCTAGGCTGGGATTTTCTTGGGAGTTAAGAGATAAAGAGAAAGAGCTCTTGGAGCAGCAGGAGAGGGTGCTCAAAATGGAAGAGATCTTATGGCAGTAGAAGTCACGTGTCAAGTGGCTCAGGGAGGGGGATCAGAACACTAATTACTTTCACCTGACCATGAAAATAAGGAGAAAACACAATCATATTTGTTCCATTCAAACCCCTGCGGGTCCTGTTCTAGAAGATGTGGCAACCATTAGAGAGGAAGGGAGATCCTTTTTCCAAACTTTGCTAGGGGAGCCTGTTGTGGATGATGTTGTTGCCCAAGAAGCCTTATTAGAGAACATTGCAAATCTGATTTCCAATGAACAAAATTCTAATCTGATGGCTCCCTTTACATGCGATGAGATCAAAACTGCTACCTTTTCCTTAGGCACCAGGAAGGCTTCTGGTCCTGACGGGTTCCAAGCAGAATTTTTTTAGAGGTTTTGGGAGATCGTTGGGGAAGATGTTTGGTTGGTTACTGAGGAGTGCAAAAAAAAAAATCTATGATGAAGTCCTGGAATTTCACGTACATTTCCCTAGTCCCCAAGAAGCAGTCTCCTAACTATTATTGACGTGTCTGATGGCAAGACAACATGCAAATAGAATATTGTTATTTTGTTTCTCCTGAAAGAGAAAGACAACACATGGATATCTTAGCTCCTAAGGTCTTAATAGTTGGTTCTCAACTATGTTGATGTTGCTCAATTTTCAATGTAACAATAATGTTCAAGGGGCCTGCTGGTGTTGAGCTTCTGGATTGTTCTAAGATCAAGCATGAAGTTAAACCTACTTTAACTGGGGTTTTTAAAGAAACGAAAAAGATAGATCAGAGCTTTGGAATAGAGAAAGAATAATAGTTTATCCAACTTAGCCAGACTTGTCACCTTTCAAGAAATTGCTAACTAAAACTGGAGAACAAAATCAACTTGTGATTGACACACAACTTCATTCATCCATAGTGCTAATTTTAACAATAGATTGTAAATCACTATTTAAACAAAACAAATCTTTCAAATCAAATCAAATCAAATGATTAACCCAAGATGAACACCATTCTGGAACACAATATGAAATAGATTGAATCTGGTTGCTTCTACTATTGGTGAAACAGATAAGCAACATTTACAAATCTGGCACAATCACCAGTGTACAAAAAACCTATGATTTTAGATTGTTTCCATCTATACTAAGAAAACTGAAAGATACATTATTGGCTTCTACTAAATCTAACTCCTAACTAAGAAGATCAAAGAGGCTCCCATTACCAAGAATCAGGATGCAGCTCTGTCTCTTCTATCCTTTAGAAAATTCGTACTCTTTCAAAATCTATCTCTAAACCTATCTCTATTTCTTCTAGCTTCTTCTACTAACCTTCTAACCCTTCTAAATTTTCTAACTCTTCTCCTTTAACTTTTTTTTTACAAAGAGGCAAAAAAGCTGCCATATATACAAAATGTACCTAAAAAGAATGCGCTGGCCCTTGTTTTAGGGTTTACAAAATATACGTCGGTCACGGGAGGGTCGGCCCTTAGATCTTTTGAATAAAGTTGGTTTGGCCTTAAATGCGCATCCTGCTGTCCATGTCGATGAAGGATTGATCTGGGGATGACCTCAGATCTTTTGCAGCTATATCATTAACTCCTACACCTCCGTGTCCATTTTCAAACTTCCATGCCGAGCCACCTTGAATGCTCTAAAACATTACCATTAATGTCGAGCTACCTTTTCTAGCAAATCTCATAGCTGTCACTGTGACTCGCGGTTTATTCCCTCTTCCTTCGGCCTTCTTCTTGCTCCAGACCTTATGCCGATATCATCTCCTATCGGCGAGACTAGCTTCCTTCGCCGAGACATTACATCGAAGTCGCGCCATTTCGCTGAGAGCTTATTTCATTTCGGGGAGACTTCGCTTAGTTAGTGAGACATTACACTGAGCTCAACATGCTACACCGAGGGCACAAAATATGTCGGTGAGACCCTATCGGGTTGGCAAGACTTTTCGCCGAAGTCACCTCCCCTCGCCGAGACTCTCCGAGTCGGCAAACTTTATTCCTTCAGCCAGACATCACGTCGAACTTACATCTTTCGGTGAGACTTTACTTGGGTCGACAGGACTTCTCTCTGAGGCCTTCATCTTTCAATGAGACTCCTTGAGAAATATCATCATGTACATGACTTAATCTTGCAAAACAAGGTCTCCATCAGTCCCCAGAAGCGTATAAAATATGTTATAATAAAATACACTATTGCTTATGATTTCATTCAATTTTACTATGCCTTCAACTTTAGACAAAAGAAACCAAACCCCAGCGAAGGTGGAACCAAAACAGAACCGGAAACAACACCTAACCCTAAAGCCGGCGAGAGCGGCGCTAAAAAGAAAACGGAACCGGGACCGGAGTCGGAATGGGAACTAACCATGGAAATAATCACCACTTCCAAGTTTAGCCCACATTTCGGCTCTGCACCCGCAAAAGAAACCAAACGCGAGGGACAAAGATGGAAACAAACGCAGGTAGGATCAGAGCAAAAAAAAAAAATCGATCCCAGGTGAAACACAACAGGGGCAGGGGCGGAACTAAATCCGAGATTGAAACTTCTTCAAAGTTTCAGTTTCGGATTCCATCCCAATCCCGCCTCCGACAACATACAAAGAGATGAAAAAAGAACGAAAAAGAAAAGGGGAAAGGAAGAAAAACACCCCGCGACCAACAAAAGGAATAATAATAATAAAAAAGCAACAAAACCAGACACACGGAATCGGGACCGAGACCGAACCCGAACCATAAACTTCTCCAAGTTTCAGGCTCGGATTCCGTTTTGAACCCGCCTCCGACGACGCCCAAAAGACAAAGAAAAAGGACAAGGAGGAGAAAAAGAAAGGGGAGAAAAATACCCCATGACAAAACAAAACAATAAAAAGCAAAAGAATGAGACACGTGGAACCGAGATTGAAACAGAACCCGAACCAGAAACTTTTTCAAGTTTTAGGGTTTGGTTCTGTTCCAGTTCCGAGTCCACCAAAACAACACGAAAAGACACCCGAGGCAGAAAAAAAAAGAGGCGAATTGGGAATGGGAAAGGAAAAGAAAACAGAACTTGGAAGGAATTCCAAGTTCGGTTTCCATTCTGGTTCTGGGTCCGCTAGAACAAAAAAGAAAGAAAATGCCGCCGGCCGAAAATAAAATACCTAAGGCACAAGACACAAAACCAAAGAAAAACGACCAACGAAGAAGAGAGAGAAAAGGAAAGTGGAGTTGGGGTCAGGATGGAAAACGAACTAGAAACCTTGAAAGAATTCAACGTTCAGATTCAGATTCAGACCTAGTTCCGACAGAACAAAAGAAAAACGCCTAAGGTAGAAAACCAAAGGCCAAAGGGAAAAGAAAAGAACAAAGGGGACCCATTTTGATGACTTTCGACCTATAGCCTTATGTAACACGATTTACAAGATTTTCGCAAAGGCTATGGCCTCACGTCTGAAGCTTTGTCTGAATAGGATCATTTCAGACGAACAGAGTGGTTTTCTAAAAGGTAGGCAGATTCTTGATGGTATCATCACGACTCATGAGACAATTCATTCGATCAAGAGCAGAAAGGAGGGCATGGTGATCAAACTTGATATGAAAAAAGCATATGATAGGGTTTCATGGAGTTTTTTGATTAAGGTGATGGAGAAGTTTGGGTTTGAGAAGGGTTGGTGTGACTGGGTGAAGGGATGTGTTTCTTCGGCTTCCTTTGTTTTCCTTGTGAATGGTGTGTCCTCTCAGTCCTTTGACGCTATGCGGGGTTTGCGGCAAGGTTACCCTCTTTCACCCTTTCTCTTTCTCATCCTTGCTAAAGCTTTAGGTAGAGCCTTGAAGCAGGAAGCTTGTTGTGGTCACCTCCATGGCTTGCAGGTTTCTGTGGGAGTCAATAATGTGACTCATCTTCAATTCATGGATGATACCCTTCTCTTTGGTGAGGCCACAACTAGAGAGGCTAGGAGCATTAAAAGAATCTTGTCCCTCTATGAGAAGGTTTTTGGGCAGGATGTTAGCCGTTCCAAGTCTAGGATCTTCTTCTTAAAGGATAATTATTTGGAAAAATTGGACATTCTGGACATCCTTGGTTTTGAGTCAGATTGCCTCCCCAGTAGATATTTGGGGGTGCCCCTCATTGATCAGAAAGCTTTGATTGTTGATTGGAAGGTGGTGGTTGATTGGGTTCAAGGAAAGTCAGAGTCTTGGAAGGGTCTGTGGCTTTCCTTTGCTGGTTGTATCTTGCTCATCAAAGCTTCTTTGGCTGCTTTTCCAATTTACACTATGTCAGTTTTTCAAATACCAAGTAAAGTTGCTAAGTCCTTGGAGAAGACCATGCATTCCTTCCTTTGGCGCGGGTGTGAGAATGCTTCTAAATATAGTTTAGTCAATTGGTCAGAGATTTGTAGGCCTTACTCATGGTGGCTTGGGTCTAAGAAGGTGCATTCACATGAACAAAGCCTTAGGGGCCAAGCTTGTGTGGCAGATTTATGCGGAGGGGCATAGAAATTGGAGCTAGAATCCTTCAAGCCAAATATTTGGGGAATGACAAGGACCTTTTGTTTAATGTTGTGCTCCCTGACGGTTCTTGTGTTTGGAATTTCCTAAAGTCTTGTGCTGGTTTGATCTCTCCTGAAATTAAATGGCGTTTGGGGAATGGGCAGAAAATTTGTTTTGGCGAGATTGTTGGATTGAGTTTGAAGCTTTGAAGGTGCAACCTAACTTGAGACCACTGGTCAGACACTTTGAAGCCACATTGGGGGCTCAAGTGTGTGATTACTTGTCTGAAAGCAGTGGAGCTAGGAAGTGGAAGACTCTCCACTCTCCTGTGGAGGAGCTTAAGGAGGCCTACGGTGCATTGCAACACAGATTGGATAGGTGGCCAGTGTCATGGTTGGATAAGGAAGATATAATGGTGTGGGGTCATAGGGGTAATGGGGAGGTTACCATCAAAGAGCCTACAACTCCCTTTTTGGTATTGGTTCCTTGTCTGTGGTGGCCAAGAGGATTTGGACCGGTTCTGGGTTGCCTAAAGCTAATGCTTTTCTTTGGATTGCTTGGTGCTGTAGGGCACTTACTTGGGATAGACTTGAAAAATTGGGGCATGTTGGTTCCTCTATTTGTGTCCTATGTGAAGGGGAAGGCGAATGCAATGATCATATGTTTGTACATTGTCCTTATGCAAGAAAAGTTTGGTCTACTTTTCAGCTTTGATGGGGGTTTGTGTGGGCTACTCCAAGGAATGTCCCATCTCTGTTGGAGAGTTGGCACCTTAAGATCATCATCCTGAGTTTGAAATTCATATGGGAGGTTGGGCTGACAATCATAGTTTGGAATCTATGGCTGGAACGTAACAGGAGGATCTTCCAAGGGAAGAGTAAGAGGGTGGAAAGGATTTGCGATTTGGTTGAGAGTACTCTATTTGAGCTTGGTGATCTGCTAAATGTTAAGCATCATGTTCTAGATGCGAAGGAGGTGGGTTGGGCGAATTCCTAGCCAAGATTCAGATGGTTGGGCAATGGGTGTAAGGAGAGAAGGAAGGAGAAAGTTAGGGCTTGTTGGCTGGCTCCGGAGGACGGTTGGGTCAAGTTAAACTTTGACGGCACGACTAAAGGAAATCTGGGTGTGGTAGGCAGTGGAGGCATTTTTCGGGATTCATGTGGACAAATTGTGGGGCTTTATAGCCTGGATTGTGGTTGGGATACCAACAACATGGACGAGGCCTAAGCGTTGGTTAAAGTTCTAAGTTTTGCTGCCAACAAAGGTTGGCAAAAGGTGTGGGTAGAGGGCGATTCGCAGATCATGATCGATGCTTTGCAAGGCAGGGAACTCAAGTACTGGTGGCTGGGGGTTTTGTTGGAAGCTACCTTAGAGATCAAGGAATCCTTTATTGCGTTGTATTTCTCTCATATCAAACGCTCTGGCAACAAAATTGTTGATTGGGCTGCCAACCATGGTGTTAATTTGTATGTTAAGAAGGGTGTCAATGCAGAAATTGTTTGGTGGTCAAATTTTCCTTATGAGATTTTCAGCCTGCTTCATGAAGACATTAAATCTCACCCCCCTGATGTGTGTTGAGGTCTAGGCTGCTTTTGTCTCTGCTTCTTCCAGTCTCTCCCTGCATAGGCATTTCCTCTGTGGTTGCGCTGGGCCTTGCTTTTATGTTTTTGTTTTCCTTGTGGCTGGGCAACACTGGTCACCGTTGGTGGTTGTTTTGTTGTCATATGGCTGTACAGTATTCGGTTCCTGGACCTATAACCAAGTTTTTTATAACAAAAAAATTTGAATTTATATATACATATAATAGTGATCTAATTATTAAGGGTAATATTGATTTGGAGTTGTAATACTAAAATGAATAACAAATAAGGTTAAATAAAGTTGTTGGCGTTAAGGAAGTTTTTTTACAATAATCTTATTAACGACACTATGGTGACAATTAAAAGTGTTGCAAGCAACAAGGAGTTGTCAATAGTAGATTTTACATGTTATTGTTACAAAAAGATTGTTAGTTGTTTTTTTTCCTAGGTTTATATTTAGGGCATGACATTAATTGTCTTTCAATGAAGTAAACAAATGTATAATATACTTTAATTAAATTTACCTATTTTGAAGTAAACATATGCATATGTATATATGAATCGTAAATTAAGAGAATTCTGATGGTTTACATAAGTTAGGTTTTCATAGTTTTTTATTTATTTAAATAATTTCAATATAAATGTGTAAAATAGATGTAAGGATTATGAACTAACAATTAGGAGCTTTAGATTGGGTAAGGACTTAAATCAGATATTGTAGATTGTAATTATAGAGTTCTTATCTATTTAAAGATATTATGATAGAAATTCATTTAATTATAGTCGATGATTTAATTATTCTTTACATTACCATTAGTAAGATTGGATTATGTTTATGTTTAAGCGAATGGATATTCATAGTTGACCTTGAACATGCTAGATAGTTATTATTGATTTTGAATACTTCTTGGAATTGATTCCTTGTGCATGCTAGTGGTTCCATGATTGATCATGATCTTCTCTTGTTTATTTCGCCATTGAGGTAATTTTTATGAATGGACATGTTTTAGATATGTTGAAAACCCATAATGCTTAAGTTACTTTCTTTTAATAGTTATGGGTGGTAGGTTGTTAGGTTCCAAAGGCAACGAGAAACCTTTTTTGTGTGGAATTTTCCATGATTAGACCTTTGTATTTCCATTGATCGTACTCCTATTTTGAGCTCTCATGGGTGTACCTTGTTCTATGATTTTTCCTTGGGTTATGACTATGCGTGAGAAGGTTCATGCCTCGCATATGTACTTTGTTCATTGTGGTTTTAGTACGTTTGTGATTTGGTACACCCCTTGAGGTTGAGAAGTTTTGTTCGGTGCTATTGGGAAGAGTTTCCTAAACAAGTGATAATGTAATTAATGAACTAGTGGGTTGGGTAGTTAAACACTCTCCTACAATACCCGTTTACTTTCCCTCGTTTGGTAGCCTCTGGGAGTGTTGTATTTTTTTGAGGTGGCTTTATGTTGGTGTGGTGTTAGTGTTGTCTGCTTGACCTTGTTTGGATGTGGATCCCTTCTTGTCATCTCCTAGGACAGGGGGTGGGCCTTCGGGTCCACATGGTCGGGTGGAACGTGCTATGCACCCCATTGGGTTCCCAGGTTGTGTTCGGGATGCGGAAGCGGATGCAAAGTTTCCAGAGCCTCACTTGGTTGAAGAATAGTCCTCACTTTGTACCTTATTCTCCTTTAATGTAATTATTCTTGTACTTGATGTACTCTTCCCATTGTTAGGGAAGCATTATGTAATGTATTATTGTGTCCATGATGTGTTGTATTTGTGGAAATATGCTCCACAACTGTATTATGGAACTATGAATTGAATTGGAATAAAACGATGTATCGTATTCCTCTCCTTTGATCATGGATGGTGGTATGTCATCATTATGTAATCTTGGTTGTTATTCGCTTTCATTTTGATTAAGTTTAGGATTTGTAATGACTTTCTCGTGTACCCTAGAGGACGTAGATGACTTTGCAAATGTATAATTGCTTTTCAGGTTAAGAATGCGCATATTCATCTTATATAATGTTTCACTTTCAAAAATAAAATAAAATTGTGCAATGTTTTGTTGTCCTTTGGGGCTCACACGGCGGGGTGTTACATGGGAGGCCGGAGATGTTGATGACTAAAAACTCCAGTTTAAGTTTGTGACTGTGTTTCCATGGTGTTAGTATTAAATTTTGGCTTTTGTGCATATGTGTGTGTCTATGAAAATGTTGTGTGTATGTCCTCATACTTGCATCAGTTTTAGTCTTTGTGGTGCTCATTTTGGTGGTGTCCACTGGTCTGATTGCATTCTACCTAAAGAAAACAATGTTAAAATATGTAACACATATGTCTAGGGTTTGGGTGATTGGGGACAAATGTAGAAATGCTGGTATCAATGTAATGTGCTAGGAACATAAAAGAAAAAACTGATGTAAATCTCTTTTTCCTAATTAATAGAATGGGTGTTGCCCCCTGCAGCTATTTATTGATCAAAATAATAATAATAGGCATGGAAATAAGCTAATTATTTAGGCATTAATCTATTGGGCGCAAAAAATCATTATAGATAATGTAGCGTGATCCATAATTAACATAGATGTTTTCTAGCTTATTCACCAACATAACTCTTATTTTAAGAAATTTGATTAAGCAAACTATGGATTTTAAGTTAAGTTGGTTTAATTGTCATAATCATGGCCTAGTAAGGTGTATTGAGCTATGGGGAAGTATGGAAATACATAGCTCGTGCATGTGCTCCTATATAAAAATAATAATGAACCATATACAAAGACAACATATTTTTGGAGGTAGTGGTTATAAAATAGTCTCAGCAGCACAAATTTTTTTAAATACCAAAAATATTTGTAAGCAAATAAATACTTGTTAAATTCAAATTAGCCATTTATTTACACTTAAATACATGGCTAATTAGTACACTAAGAATAATACCCTCATCTAAATATACATTTTCTATGTTTTTACCAATATAAATGTGTAAATGATAAGTTAATATTTTTTCTTAAATAAAAATGGATCATTTCTACATCTTGAAAAGCAAGTCAATTTTAACATTTAATATTACTATGTACAAATAAAATCAAGTTAAAAATTAAATCTTTCAACTTTCGTTACACTACAAGGTCCATACAAATGAATATGTTGTTGAATAAAGGTTGTCATTGATGTTAAAGAATATATGGTTAGAGGTGGCACTATCTTTCAAGAGTTTAGTGTGATACGTTTATGTGTTGGTAATTGTACTATCATATCATTTTGAGTTGCCGATATTTGCAAAAACATTTGTTACTAGCTATATTGAAGTGTATGTGGTTCGAAAGTATGTTGTGTATTAGGAGTTATGTGTATGCTTGCAATATCATGCATTCATTTATTCATTATGATAAAGGTGATTTAGAAGGCTATATCAAAATGTTTTAGTTCAATGTTTCAAGGTAAAGAGATTTATCTAGCAATACAATTATGTTCAACATTCCTTTTTGAAAGTTTTGTAGGCTATGCGGTTTTTGAGGAGAGTATGTCTACACATGTTCTATCTTATTCTTGAGTTTTTGGAGGATATGTTTAGCATGCAAAAATATTGAAGTGATAGAAGGTTCTTTGTGCTTGTTTGTCAACCAGTTGGTGTTCAAGACCTATGCGGTAATGACTAGTAGTGTGCAATATTCAATTATAACGTGTTGTGTTAAGATAGGACCCAGTTAAGGTTCTTATGGTAGCACACGACACCATTTTATTTTGGCAGAAAAAAATACGATTTTGGATTGACCTATTGCATGTTTCTTGAAATTTGAATTTAGGTCCACCTTATGTTGTCCTAGTTATTTGCATAACCTTAGCTAACATCGAAGAGTGTTGATGCAATGTCATTTATATATTCCTCTATTGCATGGCTGCATAATGTGAATTACAAGTGTGTGAATAGTAATTGAAGAGAAGGTGGTGAGTGAAAATACAAGGAGATTATCCTATGTGAGTATGTGTTTATAGTGCGTCAATATCAGAATATATTAAGAAGTGTGGCAGAGTGTCTGAATCAAGTTCAAACTATTTGTAAGTTGTGTAATCAACATTAAAGGTCCACAAGCTTTATTAATGTAATCGAATAGGACTGGTGTTCTACTCGTAGAGCTAATGTTTAGTTCATTGTATTGAGGATTAGTGTCTCTAGTAAGTTGGCACCTACAAATATAATTGTAGATTGGTGTCTTTGATAGGTTGGTGCCTGCTTCATATTATAAAATTCACTTGTTATATTCTTGCTTTGTGAGGCTAGATTTGGATAGTAGATTCAAGCAACTATTCTCACCGTGGTTTTTCCCCTCTTGGGTTTCCACGTATATCTGGTGTTTTTCTATGTGAGTGTGTGTTTATGATCATTGCTTGATTAGTGGTAGTGAAGATTCAAGTTTCATGTTCAATTATATGTTTTGAAGTTAAAGAGTTTTAAATAGATTTGATCCATTTATCCACCCCCTCTCTCAATAGATTGTGTGCCCTTCATATTCACCTTACACATTTAAAAAAGTAGAATTGTGGTAAGCCTAAACAAAAAGTTATCTAGTAGAGTAAATTTTTTGAGTAGAAGCATTGACATACATAGGCAATAACCTTTAAATTTACCATTTTTCAAATATAAAATACAATTAAACCATGTCCTTGTATCCCACTTTCAATGATATGATTTGATTAATGTGCATATACCATAAACATATCCTATAATCATAGAATTCTACTAGATAACATTTCTTTGGGGAATTATAAACATATCCTATAATCATGGAATGTATCTAAACTAATAACATTGAAGAATTATTCATTGCACTTGTTGAAACATGTAACTAGTAGCATTTGCACTTGAGATTCTTGTTATTTTAAATCTAGTTTATTCCTTTCAAAGCAAGAGAAGGACATTACTAGTGGAAAATATCTAGTACGTAACTAAAGGTTGTAATGTAACTTACTTTTGTAAGATGATGGGAGCAATAGGTCTTACTTTTGTAAGATGATGGGGGAAAATAGGTAATTTTTATTATTATTTGATTTATCTATTATTGCTTGTTTGACTTGAAGATAACTATCAAATACAATGCATTCTATTGGAAAATGTTGATTTTGAAGGTAAGATAACTCACATTTTAAACAAATATTCTTCACATTTCAAGTCAATGCTCTAATTATAACATTAAGTGGCATAGTCATTGTCTATGGCAATATAAGAAAAGATATGCACATGCAACACACATAGAGATATTAAAATGTACTTGTGTATATTTTTTCAATATATTGGCATTCAACACTTTTTAAGCCTTTTCCATGTTTGTACATCTTTTATAGCTTTTAGTTGTGCACCTATATTGGTTTTAGGGCATTGACACTCTCATTATTTTTCCAACCATTTTGTTATATTATTTTTCCAACTTACTATGCTAGATTGCAATTTGGCATTGTATGTGGCTCTTTTTTTCTACTATTATTTATATTTTCTCTTCCATTTCTATTTCTACTCAAAGATTTTTTGTTTTTATTTTTACTCAAATTATTCACTGCATCTACCTCTTCATCTACATTACTATTTCTATTTCTTTTGTACTTTCATTATATTTAAACAAAAATATATGTACTAATTCTTCCAAGAAAAAACACACACAACACAATGGAAAAAGGTCTTTACTTACATTTACATTTGATGATGGGAATCCCTAAAAAGGATAAATTTTTGGCTACAAGAAGCATCCACATCAACATTAATGTGCCCTATCTTTTTCTTGTCATGTTTATCAATAGAATGTGGTACACCCTTAATCCTATATGGTGTATGAGATTATAAGTAGTTCACTTGTGGTTACCTTAACTCATAATTAATTTGTATAGTCATTAATATAGTCTTAAATATAGGTAGTTAAGTTACCTTGGGTGGGATTCAAGGGATAAATATCGTATATATAGGAAGTAGAGGCTAGTTATTATCATCAAATAAAGTATTTTTATTCTTATTGAAGACTATTGAAGCTATCCCCCTTGAAGTGGCATATAATTATCAAGTATTTGTAGTATAATTCTTATTATATTATTCTATTGTGCAAGTTGTTGCATTACAAGTGGTACCATAACATGATCTTGGAAACTAGAGGGTAAGAAATAAGGAAATTTTTATTTTGGAGGGAAAATCATGAAGCACACATCTCTCTTAATTTGGTGATTTTTTTCATTATTTTTTAAGGGTTTATCAAGGCCATATTCAAGCTACTATAGTATAGTTTTGAGGTCATTTAGAATACAATTCAAGGAGTTGTTGTAAAATTAGGATTCCACCAAATTCACTCCTAGGGCTTCAAATCAATGGATTATTTTCAAAATTCTAGAGGGATGAACAAGGGCACATTGGTCCACTTGCAGTCCTAATTTGGAGGCATATGGAGTTGTTTTTAGTAAGTTATTGCACTTTTATGGTTTTCATAAATTCACTCTATAGATAGAAATTTATGGGATTTTTCAAAAAGAGATATACTTTTATAAAGCTTGAAAAAACAATTAGGGTTATGCTCTTTGAAATTTAATTTTGGGGTGGAAATTTTTTAAATCATTGAATCAAGTTTTGGTCAACCAAAAAAAATAGATTTTTCTATATTGTTAGACCACAAACTAGAGGTATGTCCTATACTACTAGGAAGACACTTGAAAAGGGTGGTTCATTAGTTAAGGAGAGAGATACCATATCCATATATTATACAAGGGAAGAAAACAAAAAATTGATGGATAAAATTAGGTCAAAAATGGAAATATAGAGCTAGTAGATCTCTAAAGAAATAACTTTTCATGATTTTAAGAGGATGTTAAGATTCACACAATAAGGATGAGGATCAAATTTGTCTTCCAAGGGACATGATGCTAAGTTAGAGGTAAGGGTTCATAATCACCTAAACAACTATTTGGCTAGGTATGTCGTGTTGGCAACTCAAGGCAAAACAACTGAGAGGGGGGGGGGTGAATCAGTTGTGACCGAATCTCGAACTTATTCAACTTATTAACCTTAATTTCAGATCTGATCATTAATCATGAAAGAATAAATGAAAAACACATCAGAAGCACACATAACACCAAGATTTTACATGGAAACCTTGTTAGGGGAAAAACCACGGTGGAGGTCAATCCACAAGATTATACCATTTTAAAAGTATAAGGAAGTATGAATGGGGAATGCACATGCATTCAGACACACTGCCTAGAGCTCACTGCTCAAATACAACAAGGCTTATTTCCCAAGGAAGACACATTGTCTTACATAAAGATTTGGATTAAAACCATCAAGATTTGAACTAAGAAAATAGCATATGCTAATACCTAGTTACAGTTCCGGTTAAGCACATGAACATTTCTTCACTTTTCTTCACTCTCTGCTCTGCCTTCGAATGATCTGAACTTTATTCGCACATAGGACTCATACACTTCGCATTCACACTTACTCTCATGCCTTCAAATGATAAAACAATCGCTCTTATATATCCACAACAAGAAATTACATCGCTATAAGTCGACCACAAAAAGATAATAAAATAATTACAAACAGTCAGCCCAAAACAAATAAAGATTATTCATGCGAATCAACCAAGGTTGGACATAACATAGTGAAGATTGAAAACAACATATCCAACATGAAAACACTTCAATTAATTTCTCCTCGAAGATCCACAACATGCTTCAACACCTTGTCGGCCAAGAACATGAAAAACATGAACACGCAAGAGAAAATCTTCGATCACGAGCACAATGATCAATGCGGAAATGCCACAAAGATAGACAATGAACTAGAAACATCCACAAGAATCATGAGACACTAGAGAAGCATCCACAACATCTAAACTTATTGAAATCACAAAATCTTCAATCAGGAACACTAATTGAAGCAACAGAAAAACTGTTAGAATGAAAATCACCATAACTCGATCAACTCTTCATGCAAATCTCTGAAATTCAACATGGATAAACTAGACATACTCAACAAGAAACCCTTTAGTCCACAACCTCAGAACAACAACATACTGAACACACTGACAGAAAGAACTTCACTTCACCACTGACAACCTGTAACACTTCTTATTACAATTTTCTCAATATCCTCGACATATACAACTTCTAATGCAACAATGCTAATAGTGTTGACATCAATGACAACCACATATCAGCAACACAACCACAACATCTAACAATTTCCCCATTTGGCATTGATGGCAACACATGATGTGAAAAATACCATCAACACAACTACGCTTACTCTTCCTTTAAGTTCTAACTTTTCTTTCCTCACATGATCTTCTCCCCACAAGGCTCTTCTCCCTAAATAATCAACAATTTGTTTTTCACATTACTCTTCTCCCCCTTTGACATCAATGACAAAGATCTCTTCAATACAAGCTCTAAACCACATATTTGACCTTCTGAACATTTGACTACTCCGCTTGAGTAGCAGCCACCACAACATCAATCCAGATCAAAATATGATCATGAAATGCATGGATTGATGCAATGTAATGCATCCTTAGTTCTGATCAGGAGGGGTAATCACCCCTAAATTCCCTCTGAGATACTCAAAAGTATCCTTAGGCAATGACTTTGTAAAGTATCCTTAGAAAATACAAATAAATTTCCCATTAAGGACATAAGGATTAGAAAGGGTTCTACAAGAAAAGTGGTCCGTTAGAACAATATAAATATAAAAACAATTAGAGTAATTTAATTCTAAAATTATGGTTAAGAAAATATCCAGCTTTCCCTCAACTACATAAAAGTTTGGTGAATTTGAATAATATCAACATTCATATATTACAATTTACATAGAGACAAATAACATTTGAATTATCCAAGCAACACTCAAAAAATCAAATATGTACCATTTAAAAAATGGAAAATGTTTATTTGCATAGTGACATAACTTCTACTCAAAAAATTATTAGACATGTTGAAGAACACATACTAACTGTGTAACTTCTAATTTCTAATTGCTTCCACGAAAGCACCCTAGAGGGTCACCTAGGTGTCATGTTGGAGCTTAATCATGGGTGTGGGTGGGAGATTCAGGTTCAACTCTCATCATGATCCCCAAAATGTGAACACAAAAGAAAATTAAATTAAAAATAGGAAAACAAATACAAGCAAAATTTGAATCTTATTCCAAACTTAATGCTTACCTAAAGTTTCAGTCAAAAATGGAGTTTGAAAGAATAAAATTAAAACAAAATATGTTACCAAATATAAACTCCATTGTTGGAGGTGGAAAATAGATTTTGAGATGTGGTTGCTTGATTATTCACTTTGAATTCCTTGCAACATGTATCCATCGAGGATTCTTGATGCATTTGTAGGAGCTTGCAACTCCATTTATATTTTTTTGGAGAAGGACAATGAATGGTGGAGATTTGTTTAGAAGATTGTTAGTGGAGAATGAATGAGAGGATTTTCCTTAGATCAAGGAGAAGATGTAGGGTGCTTATTTAGTTTATTCAAGATGAAGGGATGAGCTTAAATCAACAAAAAATAGGAATAGTAATAAATAATTAGTTACAATAAATAATGGGAGGGGAATATAATTAGTTATAACCAAAATGAGAGGAAAAATAATTAGTTTTTCATTTTTTTTGGAAATGGTGGAGGGAAAATAAATTAAACAATAAAATATTATTTAATGAATTATCCATGTGAGATAGAAATTGAAGTAATTAAACAATACTATTTTTAATTAGACATAAGGTGGAAAATAAAATCAAATACTAAAATTATTTAATTAGGCGTGACATTGGATTAGATTAATTGAATAATATTTATTTAATTAGTTAGTAATAAACTAGATTAATTCAATAATATAATTAATTAATTAGTAGCATATCAAAATAATTAATTAATATAACATAATATAATTAACTAATTAATAATGATGAAAATATTAGTATGGAACGGATTTACATAAGATGGCATTGATATGATGTTAGGATGATTTTAGGTGTCTACAAATAATATGATACTTCGAGGGGGCTACCTCCAATAGTTTTCAAGAACACAATACTCAATATGATGATAATAACTAACCTATACCTCTTATATATACCATATTTATGCCTTGGATGCCACCCAAGCTAACTTAGCTACCTATAGAAAACTATATTAATGATTGTACAGCTTAATTAAGAGTTATGGTAGCCACAAGATAACTACTTGTAACCTTATGCATAGTATACCTGATTAAGGGTGTAGCATGCCCACCCTCTTCACATGAGTGTTATGCTCAACACTAATCAAATATGGACACTTTTGCGTAAAATATTCATCTTCACATGTGGAAAATTTGACAAGTAAATACTTCCAAATGAGGCACTCTATGATTGTCCCAATCTTAAGCTTCTTCATGCATGTATAAAAAATTAAATCAAGCTCCAAAGTGGATCTTCCCTTTAATTATAGCTTAGGTAGCTTTGATTGTGTTATGATTATATGTCGATCCCCTTGCCTCTTCATTCTATTATTCACTTTTAAATTTTTCTCCCTGAGACTAAATGGTACATCTTACTAATGTTGAATGTGTTATTCTATCCATCTAACCTTGAGGTGCACCCTTAAAGAAGAGGTTATGGATGGTGGGTACTGCCCTATTATTATTTGAATGACATGATCATGATCTAATTTGGGATACGATCCTTGTGACACATCCTAAAAAATATTGAATAAAAAATTGCAAATTATAGATTTGTTGATGTAGGAACCTTTGACTCATTGTCATCATTTTCTTATCCTTCTTCTTACACATCCCTTATTGGTGCGACATACCTAGCCAAATAGTTGTTTGGGTGATTATGAACCCTTACCTCTAATTTAGTATCATGTCCCTTGGAAGACAAATTTTATCCTCATCCTTATTGTGTGAATCTTAACATCCTCTTAAAATCATGAGAAGTTATTTCTTTAGAGATCTACTAGCTCTATACTTCCATTTTTTACCTAATTTTATCCTTCGATTTTTTTTTCTTCCCTTGTATAATCTATGGATATGGTATATCTCTCCTTAACTAGTGAACCACCCTTTTCAAGTGTCTTCCTAGTAGTATAGGGCATACCTCTAGTTTGTGGTCTAACAATATAGCAAAATCTATTTTTTTTGGCTGACCAAAACTTGATTGAATGATTTAAAAAATTTCCACCCCAAAATTAAATTTCAAAGAGCATAAGGGTATATGCAGGATCATCATGGAAAAAGCATGCCCTTAAGTGGCAAAAAAATCATAAAAATTAGAGTTAGGTCACTTGACATAAAAATTTGAATAAGTTATCTATATTATTTAAAAAATATGCAAGAATAGAATATGTAGCAAATTGAATGTAGTTTCTAAAATACTAGGTTTATTTTTTTTAAAAAAAATCTGTTTGGTGAAAATTTGAAATGTCAATGTAGTAGTACTTAAATTTCAGGGAAAAAAAAGAAGTTGGTGTCTATCTGACCACCCTAACCACAATAAAATGATAATATTTTTTTATAAGATTTTAGATGTAAGTAGAGGACTCATGTACTGATGTGATGCATATTTTTTTGTAATTTTTTTCCAAGTAAATAATAAATTATGAATTTTTATTACAAATTTTGAAAAATATTAAAACTCGTATGTCGACCACCTTAACTTGGTCAAAACTTCATGAAATTCATTTTTTTTTTAATCCTATAGTATGTGAAGAATAGAATGTGACGCATGTTTCAGATTCAAAAAATGTGATACCATTTGAAAGCTATAGATGTTTTCAATCAGCCTATAGATCAGGACTTTAGTCGTAATTCAAATAGAAAATGAATAATAATTATTTATTAAATTCAAAGTAAAGCATAATTTATATTGGTGGAAAGCTGAGAATCTCCTTTAAAAACCATTTTTGTTTCATCAATTTTGGGTAAAAAAAAGTCGTTAGCCACATACCCTACACATGCCCATCAATATTGCCACTTTTTGGCCCATCATGATCTTGCACATACCCATAACCCTAATTATTTTTTTAAAGCTTTATAAAAGTATATCTCTTTTTGAAAAATCCCATAAATTGCTATCTATAGAGTGAATTTATGAAAACCATATAAGTGCAATAACTTACTAAAAACAACTCCATATGCCTCCAAATTTGGACTACAAGTGGACCAATGTGCCCTTGTTCATCCCTCTAGAATTTTGAAAATAATCCATTGATTTGAAGCCCTAGGAGTGAATTTGGTGGAATCCTAATTCTACAACAACTCCTTGAATTGTATTCTAAATGACCTCAAAACTATACTATAGTAGCTTGAATATGGCCTTGATAAACCCTTAAAAAATAATGAAAAAAATCACCAAATTAAGAGAGATGTGTGCTTCATGATTTTCCCTCCAAAATAAAAAAAATTCCTTATTTCTTACCCTCTAGTTTCCAAGATCATGCTATGGTACCACTTGTAATGCAGCCACTTGCACAATAGAATAATATAATAAGAATTATAATACAAATACTTGATAAACATATGCCACTTCAAGGGGGATAGCTTCAATGTCTTCAATAAGAATAAAATCCTTGATTTGATGATAATAACTAGCCTCTACTTCCTATATATGCCATATTTATCCCTTGAATCCCACCCTAGGTAACTTAACTACCTATATTTAAGACTATATTAATGACTATACAAATTAATTATGAGTTAAGGTAACCACAAGTCAACTACTTATAATCTCATACACCATATAGGATTAAGGGTGTACCACATTCTATTGATAAAAATGACAAGAAAAAGATAGGGCACATTAATGTTGATGTGGATGCTTCTTGTAGCCAAAAATTCATCCTTTTTAGGGATTCCCATCATCAAATGTAAATGTAAGTAAAGACCTTTTTCCATTGTGTTGTGTGTGGTTTTTCTTGGAAGAATTAGTACATATATTTTTGTTTAAATATAATGAAAGTACAAAAGAAATAGAAATAGTAATGTAGATGAAGAGGTAGATGCAATGAATAATTTGAGTAAAAATAAAAACAAAAAATCTTTGAATAGAAATAGAAATGGAAGAGAAAATATAAATAATATTAGAAAAAAAGAGCCACATACAATGCCAAATTGCAATCTAGCATAGTAAGTTGGAAAAATAATATAACAAAATGGTTGGAAAAATAATAAGAGTGTCACTGCCCTAAAACCAATATAGGTGCAGAACTAAAAGCTATAAAAGATGTACAAACATGGAAAAGGCTTAAAAAGTGTTGAATGCCAATATATTAAAAAAATATACAAGTACATTTTAAGATCTCTATGTGTGTTGCATGTGCATATCTTGTTTTATCTTGTCGTAGACAATGACTAGGCCACTTAACGTTATAATTAGAGCATTGACTTGAAATGTGAAGAATATTTGTTTAAAATGTGAGTTATCTTACCTTCAAAATCAACACTTTCCAATAGAATGCATTGTATTTGATAGTTATCTTCAAGTCAAACAAGCAATAATAGATAAATCAAATAATAATAAAAATTACCTATTTTCCCCCATCATCTTACAAAAGTAAGACCTATTGCCCCCATCATCTTACAAAAGTAAGCTACATTACAACCTTTAGTTACGTACTAGATATTTTCCACTAGTAATGTCCTTCTCTTGCTTTGAAAGGAATAAAATAGATTTAAAATAACAAGAATCTCAAGTGCAAATGCTACTAGTTACATGTTTCAACAAGTGCAATGAATAATTCTTCAATGTTATTAGTTTAGATACATTCCATGCCATGAACTTCTTGACAAAGTTCCTCAAAAATGTTATCTAGTGGAATTCTATGATTATAGGATATGTTTAGGGTATATGGACATTAATGAAATCATATCATTGAAAGTGGGATACAAGGATATGGTTTAATTGTATTGTATATTTGAAAAGTGGTAAATTTAAAGGTTATTGCCTATGTATGTTAATGCTTCTACTCAAAAAATTTACTCTACTAGATAACTTTTTGTTTAGGCTTACCACAATTCTACTTTTTTAAATGTGTAAGGTGCATATGAAGGGCACACAACCTACTGAGAGGGGGGGTGGATCAGCGAATAAAATCTATTTAAAACTCTTTAACTTCAACTCATATAATTGAACATGAAACTTGAATCTTCACTACCACTAATCAAGCAATGATCATGAACACACATTCACATAGAAAAACACCAGATATACGTGGAAACCCAAGAGGGGAAAAACCACGATGAGAATAGTTGCTTGGATCTACTGTCCAAATCTATCCTCATAAAGCAAGAATATAACAAGTGAATTTTATAATATGAAGCAGGCACCAACCTATCAGAGACACCAATCTACAATTATATTTGTAGGTGCCAACTTACTAGAGACACTAATCCTCAATACAATGAATTGAACATTAGCTCTACGAGTAGAACACCAGTCCTATTGGATTACATAGATAAAGCTTGTGGACCTTTAATTTTGATTACACAACTTACAAATAGTTTGAACTTGATTCAAACAATTTTCCACACTTCTTAATATCTTTTGATATTGGCGCACCGTAAACACATACTCACGTAGGATAATCTCCTTGTATTTTCACTCACCACCTTCTCTTCAATTACTATTCACACACTTGTAATTCACATTATGTAGCCATGTAATAGAGGAATATATACATGACACTACATCAACACTCTTCGATGTCAACTAAGGGTATGCAAATAACTAGGACAACATAAGGTGGACCTAAATTCAAATTTCAAGAAACATGCAATAGGTCAGTCCAAAATCATTATTTTTGCTGCCACAAGAAAATGGTGTCGTGCGCTACCATAAGAACCTTAACCGGGTCCTATCTTAACACCACACGTTATAATTTAATATTGCAAACTACTAGTCCTTACCGCATAGGTCTCGAACACCAACTGGTCACTGATAAATTTTGACTCAAAATCCGACAAAAGTTCATCAAAATTTTGACGAACTTTCGTCAAAATTATTTCGTTGATTTTCAGACAAACTTTGAAATGTCAAAATTTTGACCCAGCATCGTCGGCTGGGTCACAATTTTGACATTTCAAATTTCGTTGGAAAATCAACGAAATAATTCTGACGAAAGTTCATCAAAATTCCGATGAACTTTTGTCGGATTTTGAGTCAAAATGTACCATTGGGTTGACAAACAAGCACAAAGAACCTTCTGTCACTTCAATATTTTTGCATGCTGAACATATCCTCCAAAAACTCAAGAATAGGATAGAACATGTATAGACATACTCTCCTCACAAGCCGCATAGCCTACAACACTTTCAAAATGGAATGTTGAACATAATTGTTTTGCTAGAGAAATCTCTTTACCTTGAAACATTGAACTAAAACATTTTGATATAGCCTTCTAAATCACCTTTATCATAATGAATAGATGAATGCATGATATTGCAAGCATACACATAACTCTTGATACACAACATACTTTTGAACCACATACACTTCAATATAGCTAGTAACATATGTTTTTGAAAATCTCGGCAACTCAAAATGATATGATAGTACAATTACCAACACAGAAAGGTATCACACTAAATTCCTGGAAGATAGTGCCACCTCTAACCATATATTCTTTAACATCAATGACAACCTTTATTCAACAACATATTCATTTGTACGGACCTTGTAGTGTAAGGAAAGTTGAAATATTTAATTTTTAACTTGATTTTATTTGTACATAGTAATATTAAATGTTAAAATTGACTTGCTTTTCAAGATGTAGAAATGATCCATTTTTATTTAAAAAAAATATTAACTTATCATTTACACATTTATATTGGTAAAAACATAGAAAATGTATATTTCGATGAGGGTATTATTCTTAGTGTACTAGTTAGCCATGTATTTAAGTGTAAACAAATGGCTAATTTGAATTTAACAAGTATTTATTTGCTTATAAATATTTTTGGTATTTAAAAAAAATTGTGTTGTTGAGACTATTTTATAACCACTACCTCCAAAAATATGTTGTCTTCGTATATGGTTCATTATTATTTATATACAGGAGCACATGCACAAGCTATGTATTTTCATACTTCCCCATAGCTCAATACACCTTACTAGGTCATCATTATGACAATTAAACCAACTTGACTTAAAATCCATAGTTTGCTTAATCAAATTTCTTAAAATAATATTTATGTTGGTGAATAAGCTAGAAAACATCTATGTTAATTATGGATCACGCTACATTATCTATAATTATTTTTTGTGCCCAATAGATTAATGCCTAAATAATTAGCTTATTTCCAAGCCTATTATTATTATTTTTATCAATAAATAGCTACAGGGGGTAGCACCCATTCTATTAATTAGCAAAAAGAGATTTACATCAGTTTTTTCTTTTATGTTCCCAGCACATTACACTGATACTAGCATTTCTACATTTGTCCCTGATCACCCAAACCCTAGACATATGTGTTACAGATTTTAACATTGTTGTCTTTAGGTAGAATGCAATCAGACTAGTGGACACCACCAAAACGAGCAGCACAAAGACCAAAACTGATGCAAGTATGAGGACATACACACAACATTTTCATAGACACACACATATGCACAAAATCCAAAATTTAATACCAACACCACGGAAACACAGTCACAAACTTAAACTAGAGTTTTTAGTCATCAACATCTCCAACCTCCCACATCTTCTTAGCTTCGATGGCATCAGCAACCACTGGGCACTCTGCATCGCACAAATGGTGCGTTGGGTGGTTGGCTTTCTCCTCCATGTTGCGGAAATCATTTTCAATCTAGTCATCCCAAGACCTAGCTCCCAGTCATCATCGTCATTCGCCCACACCTTCCCCTCCAACCCTTCTGCCACCACATACTCTTGAACCCAACCAACCTTCATATTCCTGCAAATTCCAGTTGCACACATGAGGAAAGTAATGCTCTAGTCGATTTCACCCCAACATTTCTACAACTCGTTTGGCTTCAAGATCCTCACCACTGGAAACTTCAATACTTCCAACCCATTCCCCAGAGACATGTAATATTTTTGTGGTATTGGAGTGAGAAAATTACCATCCACATTAGCAAGGGCTTCATCTATCTTACCAAGCATCAAGCATTGAAAAATCATTTGGAAAGTTGCTTGCTTTTGGCTTTGGAAACCCCCATGTAGAGCAACATAGCCAAGAACATTGTTGTGTTGTTGGTATTGATCCTGAACCATTGATGAGCCAACAGGAATTCCCTCCCTAAAATTCACTTGGTTTCCCAGAGAAACAAAGGGTGAGTCGAAACCACAATTCCCTTCAGTCGCTTGTCTATAATTTTGCCATGGAAGGCCTTCTGCTGCTTGGTGGAGTTCAAGAATAGCGAACTGTCCATTGCATGCAAACAAAAAAAATTATAGAGAAAAAACAAACTTTGATTTCACCCCGACCACCAACACCTATTTTAAGAAGCTTTCCTTACCAAGATATGATGGATTCATCGAGAATCATATCATCTGGATCACCCTTGCAGATTCGCAGATAACCAAGAGTGATATGGTTGCAGTTGTCGCCACACATCTACGTCCTTCCACACCAATTTATAATTACCAAATTTAGTGTGTTTTCCTTTCCAATGTCAAATATCCTACATTCGTACCGGGGCCGTACCCTTTTAATATGTCATTGTGCCTGCCAATTTCCTTCATCTTAATGCTCTTGTCCCATCAGTCTCGTTCTATGCTAGTCTGGAATCCACCTTGTTCTCAATACACATGGTTGATCTTGTACGCTTCAAACTTGGCCATTAACTCTCTTATAGGTTGCAACCAATGACTGAGTTTCCAATTTGGCATATGATTGAGTCAGATTGCATTTAATGTTATAAGTGAGTCTCCTTCAAGGTGAATTTGTTTAGCTCCTATCTCCAAACCCATTTGTATGCCAATCATGGCTGCTCTAAACTCTGCTTTGTTATTATGCATTTCCCAAGGTAGATTGATTTGTTAGCCATATTTTTACAATGTTTATCACATGCAACACACCTGGCACTGTGAGATGAGGATTGTCAGTGTGGGTTGATTACGCTTGGTCCATGATGGATCAAAGCACAATTTACCCAAATAAACCTACATCTACCAAACAAGATCATTCTAATTCAAAAGATTAAACTAAGCATTTGTACAAACTGAAAGTTACAAACTATAAAATAGTTAAATTCCTACTCTAATCCATTTGAAACTTATCCTATTTTGGAATTGGTGTCGTGTTGATGTGAAATGACGACCCTTTCCCAATCCCATAATTAGTGATCCTATTTCAGTCGATTCTATGGAAGAGAATCGATGAAACCATTGTGATAAATGGATGAAAACCTAGTTTATGCTAAATTAAACATGATGCAAGCTAAGTTAAGATGATTTTATACTAAAATTGATATAATTATGCAATTGCTAAACTAATCTAAGCTAATTCTAAGCTAAAAGATGGAAACCCTAATTCATATACAAACTAAGATGGATGCATGGAAGCCATTAATGGATGCTCTAAGCTATTATGCAATTAGAAATGAACTAAAACAAGCTAAAAGTGAGTAAATGATGAGTTTGAATGCAAGTGAGTTCAACAACATAAGTTTGCAATTGAAAGATGGATGAGATTCAATAGCATAAGTTTGCTCTGAAAAAGATGGATCCATTTGTCTCCAAATAGTGTCCTATTTATAAGAGAGCAAATGAGAAATGAAGGGTTGAGATCAAAAAGATTAATGAATAGTCAAATATGAAGGAGATGAGAGGCATGGATCATAGATTCTCATCAGCAAATGAGAATGCATGATGGGATTTAATCAAGGGTTCACTTTTCTCTAAACAAACACACTTTTGACCTGCTCACACAGGTCAAAGGTGACTTGTTCAAAAGGTTAAAGGTTAAAACTTGTTTAAGAAGCTAAGTGAAAATATCCCTTTTTCAAATGATGGAGGAATAAGAATATTCCTTGGAATATTCATTTGGGTGAGGAAAAAGGCATTTTGCAAATTAAAATAAAACTTTAATTGTGCAAAAAAGGAGATAAGGAATATTCCAAGGGAATATTCCCTTTTTAGAGGAAAATTAGTTTAATTGTTAATTAAACAAGATTTAATCATGCAATTAGGGGATTTGGAGGAATAAAGTGATATTTATTAAGTAATTTAATAAATGGGGAGGAGAGAGAGGAAATGATATTTAATTAAATAATTTAGGGTTATTTAATTAAATAAGATGACTTAGGGAATTAAATTAAATGTTTTGATTTATTTAATTTAATAGGATGAAATGTTAGCACGAAGGGGGGTGAATTAACCCGATTTTAATGAATTAGGTTAATGGACGAAAATGATGCAATTAATTAAATAGCTAGGCCAATTTAATCAATTAAGCGAAAAGAAGATGGGTATAAAGAGCAAATGATGTTAGTAATCTATTTTGAGTGTATGATATCATTCAAGACATTTTTTAGTGTCTACATTTTCCCCCTCTTTGAAGTGAGGTACCTCCTACTTCGGTTCAAAGAATAATGCTCTTCGAATTAAAATTGTCACTTAAATCAAAAAATAAAAAAATTCTGATTTTTTAGATGCCCCACTGCTGAAGGATAAAGCTTATTCCCTACCCCCTCAAGAAATCAAGTGAAAATTTTGAATTTTGGGTTGATCTCTCGATAAAGGTTAAAAGCTGCCCCAAGGGTCTAGAAAGGCTCCAAGATGCAAGAATTATGCCAAAAATGCAAAAAATGATGCAAAATTAGGTTCAAATTGGAAAATTGGTAGCTTGAATGTGAAGTTAGGGGAAAAAACCCTAATTTTCTAGCTTAAACAAGCCAAGAAGGGTCACTTTCAATTCATTTGTGCATTCACACTTAAGAGATTCTTGCTATTTGAGCTCTGACCCTCTAACGAAATGACACGCCGAGAGCTTCCCAAGCACATGATCTCCAACTGAGTTTCAGAGTTCTAATGGCTTCTCGATGTAGGACCACCGGTATGTAACTCCAAACTTGATTTGAAATTTGAATTTTGGATGCATTTATTACGCTTTGAAATTTAAACTTTGGCGGCATCATTATGTAGCGATGCCCAAATTGAAATTGGTGACGTTGAAATGAATTATAGCGACGCATATGTATATGGCGACACTAGTCACGATTTAAAATTAGGGTTTCTAATTTTAAAATGTGACGCATGCTTGTATAGTGACACTTTTGTTGATTTAGAAATTAGGGTTAGAGTTTTCCAAATATTAAAACGCAACGCCCGTGTGTTTGGCGATGCATGTTGTGATTTGTAATTTTAAATGCTTTTGGGTGTCACAATTTAATTTTTTTTTAGACTGCAGGAATCGGGTAGCACGACCCCATATAAACTGCAATGCGCCTGGTAAAATTTTTAACGTGACCGGCGGCGCTGGCGCGACACGCCCTCCGGTACCACGGGGGTGGGGGAGACTAGATCTCGTGACCAACATCCTGCAATAGGAAAGATTTAGCCAACCGAGCTAGGGCCCCAACCCCGTCACAATTTAAAATTTGAATATAACGATGCTATTGTGATTTTTGAGCTGTAAATTTCAAATTGAGTCAAATTTCTCAATTTCCTAACATCGTGCGCTTCATGGATGTAGGTCATTCCATCATTAATGTCGTGCAACCACAAACCCATCGTGTTGGAGAGATTGAACAATCTGTCAGAGTTACGCTAGGATCACATGGGAGAGATCGACCTCTAGTATGTTGTGTACGCACCCGTCATCCAGACACATCTTGCTATGATGACCACTCTATGCAAAAGATGGCATAGTGAGACTTCGTCATTCCACCTTTTGACAGGCGAGGTGACAGTGACCTTGGAGGATGTTTGGTGGATCCTCCATTTGTCGATTCATGGTGATCGAGTGATCTATGATGTTGATTCTAGATTTGATGCTTGTCACGAGGTGATGGAGCTTGAGGACATCGCCTTAGTGACATCACATATCGACCTCAAGATGTATAGAGGTCACGTGCCCACATTCATATTGATCATTGTAGCCATTATTTCAGGTTTGGTTGCTCCTAACAGATGCAACAAAGGATTTAGCCCAGGATGGGGTTTGGTATAGCATCAAATACTCTACAGGAGGACACTCTTTGCGTGGGGCCCGTGATGTTGGCCTCACTTCATCATGGCATGCATGATTTTGTTTATTGTGATGGGAGAGCCATTGGTACAAGGGTGACTTTGCTTCACATTTGGGCATGGGAGCATATCGTCATGCTCCGACCTATTGTTCACATGGTAGACGTCGATCCAGATGATCTTGTGATCTAGTGGTACAGAGGTGCTATTACCCTAAGGCACACTAGACAGATTGGGCTCCCATATTGGCGATGGGTCATTGATGATATGATAGTTTGCCACTGGCGCCCGTGGCTACAAATGTCGCCTTGGTTTGATGATGTGCAACAGCTATATTTTGCTAGATAGACCCGATACATGCAAGGTCGCAAGAACACTATTATTTAGTGATATTTACTAGTCAGGGTGGCTTGATAGTTTGGAGAGGTTCGCGATAGACCTAATAATGTGTACAGGGCCATTTTTGCTAGATCGGCCAGAGAGGTTCCCACATGGGGACCAACCATTCCAACTCCCAAGGCAGTTGAGAGCTTTAGATAGTTAGTGGATCAGCCTTGGGCCTATGATCAGGGTCAGGCAGTAGCACAAACTACACCTACATATGACGATTAGTTTGTACCTCCCCGACGGTTGACAGATCCAGCGAGTGCTCCTCCACAAGGGAGGCCCAAAGGCAAGGGGCTAGATGCGGAGGACAGGGTGGATAGGATGGCCAAGATGGTCAAATTCCAAGGGCTCCACTGATTGAACAACAACCTCCTCAACAACCTCCAGTTCTATAGTAGGGACCATAGTAGTAGGCAGCACCACCACCGCCACCACCAGATGCCAAGGATGCACAGATTCAACAACTACAGTAGCAGGCGCATACTTTGACTGGTGAACAGGATCAAGCCTGCCAATAGATTTTGGGTATTACTGCTAAGCGGGATCAGGCACGATAGTAGGTGGTGGACATCATGACCAAGAGAGATCAGGCGTTACATCGGGTATAGGCTATGACCAAAGAGAGAGACCAGGAGATTTCCCAGTGCCAGCAGATAGAGGCTATGATGGTGGCCACTCATGGTAGGACAATTTCAGCCAAATTATATAGAGAGGTCATTATAGAGGTTGTGTATTATAGGAAACATTACCACCGAGATGTACCATAGGCACTTAGACAACCTAATTTTTCGCAGCATAGTGATGCACGACCGAGAGTAGAGGATCAACTTGAGAGGCAGGCCAGAGAGGGTAGCAGCCATCAGGGCTAGCCTTTGATGTACAAACACTTTTTTATTTTTTTTCCTAATTCTTTATCACAGATATAGATTCATGGGCTCCTTTTTGATAGCCTCATGGATATTGTACTTTTGATCGTTATACATACACTGATCCAGATTTTGTACCATAACATTCATTTTTTGATATATATATGATACAGATACAGATGATTCATGATGTGTTCATTTTATTTCATGTTTATGGATGCATATGATATGAGTTGCTTATATTATGTATGGATGCACTCTACTTATGTCTATGTGATATGCGATGATCATGATATGATATGGATGCAATGTTGTGTTCTTTTTCAGCATCTTTTCACAATATGCTATGGAATGAATGATATGTGACGTAAATGTCATGGATGCAAAGGATGTGGATGCATTTCTTTTTTGTGTATTTTCTATGTAATTTTATGATGATGTATGCATATGGATGTATGGATACAAATGCTCATGATATGCAATGATTTAAGATGCTTATAATAATGAATGTATATTATTCATCACAACTTAAATGATAATGCTAAATGTATGATGTGATATGCAATGATTATGATGATGGATGCTATGAGTATGAGATGTATTTATGCTGATGGTTTGTGGATATAGGGTGGATGCATTGATGATGTTTTTGTTGACTATCATGATACCAGGTTAGCGTGGAGAGAAGATAGAGAATAAATGACCATTGATTTTGATGATTTCTTCAAAAGATCCAACAAGTCCTTGATCCATTAAGAATTTATTAGAGATGGTGACAAGACAATGCAAAATGAAGATGAAATGCAGGATGATGAGATGCTCACACTTCAGGATTGGGATTTTCATCATTCCTTATTGTTTGATATAACACATAGACACGATGCATCAAGGTAACAATAACCAAGACAACGTTGTATCTAGTGTATTGGACTTTGACTCGGAAAATAGATAGGATAGTTCTTGTACACACCTTCACATACGGAAATCTCATTGGAATGTAAGTTAGAAGCTTAAAATATATTTGACCAAAGCATACGCAATAGTCAACAACATACCCTAAATGACCTTCTTACACACAACTAAGCAAGTATGTGCCAAGATTATTTTGCAAGAGTGTCCACAAGCACAGTAAATGAAATATAATGATTGATTCCCCATTCCTTTCTCTCTAAATCATTTTTTGATAGAAATCATCAAGAGTTCCTCATAATGGGTCATTAAGATAAATCATAAGAAAACATCAAAGACAAACAGTCAGTGTTATCCATATCTCTTGCCTAGTTTAAGTTTAGCTAAGGTGATATATGATGTTGATGTCCATCGCAGGAAGGATACATCCTAGGACATGTTGATCAAAGGTTGTTTGATGTTAGGATGATGATGATAAGATAAGTTGTTGATATAAACTTTACTAACGCATTTACCTACATATGATTTAGACTTTAGATTTTGATAATTAGGTTCGCACTTTACGACATACTATGCTTGTTTTCCATTTGTTTTGCCAAAGGTTGAAGGTGATGATTGATTTATTATGGGTGAAGGTTTATTGTGGGTGAAAGTGAGATGGGATGGGTGGTTTTGGATTTTTAGAATATTTCAATATTTTTGATATTTTTGGAAATGTTTTGAGGTTGTTTTTGGTCTTTTTGAAAGTTTATGCAAATGTTTAGGATTTTCATATTTTCTGAGGTTGTTTTAGGGTTTTCTAAGATATTTGAGGCTTTCTAGGTCTTTTGAATATTTTCTATTATTTTTGTGTTTTCCATTTTCAAATGTTTTTGTGTTTTCTAAATATTTGGATTTTTTGGTTTTCGGAGATTTTACCAATGTTTAGGGGTTTTCTAAGATATTTGGATGTTTTGGGTTTTCGAGAATTTTACCAATGTTTAGGGGTTTTCTAAGATTTTTGGATGTTTTGGGGTTTTCGATAATTTCTGAGTTTCAACCAAGAACCTAACCTAAAGACCTATTCTAGGAGCCTCGGGGGCTGATCAAAAATAAGCCTTGCCTATGTTATACATGCAATGACCACGTAGTTCGATTGACTCAACCTATTTACAAGATGAAGATATGAACAGATGAAAGATGTTAGTTTATTATGACGGACTCCTAAAGGACTAACCTAGGGTTTCTTGGGGCACATCAATGATGGCCTTGCCTACGTTCAAGCTTAGAGACGACGTAGTTCGGCAAGGGGACCGTTGTTTTTAGATTTTCGATGTTTGACCTTATTAGAGTTTTTGATGTTTTCTGGATGTTTTGGATTTTTCCTTTACAATTTTTTGAATGTTTTTGGATTTTAGTTGTATAGGTTTTTGCAAATATTTTTGGGATTTTCTGATGAACGTTTTACAAATGTTTTTGGTGTTTTCTGATAAGATTTTATGAATATTTTTTATGTTTTCGAGATAAGATTTTATGAATGTTTTTGATGTTTTCGAGATAATATTTCTAATGACCTCGAGATATACAAGAACTCGATATGATCCCATAACGAAATGCCCCTAGTGTGACATGTTAGACTACTTCAATAAAGGCAGGACAAAATGACCTTTGGAATATTCCAAGTAGTGCTAAAGGGTTCATGAAACCTCATAATATCAAGCTATGATAAGGACACGAATGATGGATTAATGACGGTGCACAGAATGATAGGAAAAAAGAACCAAAGAATAGATGGAGGTGCTTTATTACGCAAGGTGCCTGTTTGCTAGGTTTTCACCAAGGTACTTGCCCAAAACACCACCGAAGTGGTTTTCATGAGAGGACGTTTTTTCTTTACTCTTTTCAATCCTTTTTCTCATTTTTTTGGATTTTGATTATTTTCTATTTTTTTTGTATTTTCAGATTTTATACCCTTCAAGACTAAGCATAAAACTTTTTAAGATGCAAGCTGGTAATTGGCTCCTACAAGGGTTCACCTTCAGGGGTTGACAGTTGGTATGCTCCTAATCCGTAGCTTGCTATGATGACAAAGGGACCCAACCAGTTAGGTTCAAAATTTCCTTTGTTGTCTTGATTTGGAAGGTTCTTCTGATTCTACTTTAGGACAAGATCTCTGACTTGGAACAACAGACATTTGATCCTCTTGTTATAGCTTTGTTTCAATTGGTTTTGATATACTTGCAAGTGATTAAGGGCATCGAGACGACGTTCATCTAGGAATTCTAGTTCATTCAGTCGAGAAACTTTGTATTCTTCCTCAATAATCAAGTTTTGTAATGACACTCGTAATGATGGGAGCTCCACCTCAATAGGAAAGATAGCTTCTGATCCATAGACCAAAGAGAAATGGGTTGCACCTGTAGGCGTGCAGATACTAGTTCGATAAGCTAAAAGAGTGGGATTTAGTGGTAGATGCCAGCCACAACCAGCTTCATTCACTATTTTCTTCAAGATTTTCAAGATAGTTTTGTTTGTAGCTTTGGCTTGGCCATTGCCTTGGGGATAGTACAGGGTATATAATTGGTGCTGGATATTGAATCTTTGGTACAACTCTCTCACATCCTAATTTTTAAAGGGGGTTTCATTATCTGAGATGAGAGTTTGAGGAACACTGTAACGACAGATAAGGTAATTCAGGATAAAATTGGCAATTTGCTTCCCCATTATGTAGGTTATAGGAATAGCTTCAACCCACTTAGTAAAGTACTCAATGGTTGTTATGATAAAATTGTGGCCATTGGATGAGGTTGGGGTGATTTTTCCCTTGAGGTCCAGGCCCCACTGTGAAAAATGCCATGGTGTGATCATTGGCTGCAATTCTTGAGCTGGAGCATGAATCGGATCTCCATGTTGTTGACACTAGATGCACTTCCGCACATACTAATGAGCTTCTTTTTCCATGGTTGGCTAATAGTACCCCGTCCTCAACAATTTCTTAGCTAATGTCATACTGCTAGAATGGGAACCACATATTCCATTGTGTACTTTTGTTAAAGCAATTAAGGCTTCCTCTTGGTTAAGACATTGTAGTAATGTCCCTTCGATGCTTCAACGGTAAAGGGTATCACCTAGGATCATGAATCGGGATGCATTTTTAACAAAGGTCTTTTTAAGGTTTGGGGCAGTATCCGATGGGAGGGTTCCTCTACTTAGGTAAGTGAATATGTCATGATACCAAGCGGGTCCAGGACCAACAATGACACACGCGAATTTGGATTCAGGGATTTTGAAAGTTGGTATGAGAAGTTGTTCTACTAAGAATTCACATTGGACGATGTTGTTCGGCATGTCTAACAGTGATTTGATTGTTGACATGGCGCCTGCTGCTCTATTGTTCATGCGGGGAATTTTCTCAAAACTTATGTCTATAAAAAGGTCCTTGAGATTCTCGACCATTTTCTTGTAAGGAGTGAGCTTCCGGTCCTTAGTCTGATAGTCCTTATTGACATGGTTGACAACCAATTGTGAGTCTCCATAGACTTTCATCTCTTGAATATGCCATTGAACTAATATCCTTAAACCTGTGATTAGGGCTTCATACTCAACAATGTTGTTAGTACATGGAAATGATAGCCTATATGACTTTGGGATACAATCACCTTGAGGGGTGATAAAAAGAATGCCTGCTTCAGATCCATGTTGGGTGAATGATCCATCAAAGTACATCTTCCACTGAGCTGTGAGATTGATAAGAAACACTGATTCATCATGGAACTCAGATATCAAGGGTTCTCAACATAGATGGGTGCTTCTGCCAATTGGTTTGTGATCACTTGTCCTTTGATTAATTTGTGTTCCACATACTCTATGTCAAACTCTGTTAATATCAGTATTGGTGGCATGAGCATTGGAGGTGTGAGTAGATAATATTTGATCTGTTGGAAAGCTTTATCACACTTGTCATCCCACTTGTAGGTTATCCCTTTATGGAGAAGATGTGAAAACGGGTGAATTTTATCTGATAGTTGTGCGATGAACCTTCTTATAAACTACAGTCTGCCTTGTATTCCTCTCATTTGCTTTAGTGTTTGTGGTGGTTCCATGTCTGGGATGGATTTTACCTTTGCTAGATCAATTTCTATCCCTCTTTGTGAGACAATAAAGCCAAGAAGCTTCCCTGATGTGACCCTAAAGACACACTTTTTTTGGATTCAGTCATACCTTGTATTCTTCAAGCCTATCAAAGATGGGTCCTAAGACTTGTATGTGCTCAATTCTTCTTCTTTTTTCCAAAATATTGTCCACATAATCTTCACCTATTTTTTGGATCATGTCATGAAAGATGAGGGTCATTGATCTTTGATAAGTTGCTCCTGCATTCTTTAACCCAAATGGCATCACATTCTAGCAATAGGTTCCCCATGGACAATTGAATGTAGTTTTATGTTGATCCTCCTTGGTGATTATAATCTAATTATAGCCCAAAAAAGCCATCCATGAGTGATAACATTTCATGCCCAACTATTAAATCCACAATGAGAACTTCCAAGTTCAAGAAGCCAAAAGTCTCCTCAAAATCATGGTTCACACTAGAAGTGTGATTAATAGTCGAAGGAACAATGTCATCATCAGAAGCAAAATCTACAAAGGTGTACAACTGAGATAAATGATCAACCATCCTAGTAGCAATAATCTCTCTACTCTCCAAGTCTCTAATGATAAATAAATCAGGAATTAATTCCGCAATCCTCCAATATCCACCATATGTAATCTTATATATGGAAAGAAGATTGTTCATCAAATGAGGAACACACAAAAAATCTTGAAAAGTGTTGTTCCCAAAGTTAATAGATCCCTTCCCAATTACACTCATGTATGTATTGTTTCCGATCAAAATAGGAGACATAGTACAAGGCTCAAAAGAAGAGAATATAGACTGTGAAGATGTCATATGACGAGATACTCCTAGATATAGAAGTAATCTCCCTGATCCATGACCTAAAAAAGCACAAAGAGCATGTCCTTTATTTCCTAATGTAGAATCCAAATCAGCATGACCTTTATCCTTTTTAGACTTTTTTTTGAAGAAGAATTTGACTCAGACATTCTAGTAGGTAGATTAATCTGATTCTTCTTAAGAAGTTGTTTCAATTCACCAACATCCTTCTTATAACAAGAATGTTCATCATGTCCATGATTCTTGCAATATGAACAAGTTTGCTTCTCCTTCTTAGATGATTTCTCTTTGGAAGAGGATTTATTCTTTGCTTGATCTAAATGTGTATTATTCTTTGATTTATTATGTTTCTTATCAGATTATGATCCTTTCACCTAACTAACCAACAATGCTTGAGATTTAGAATTAGACCCATTGAGATAAGCTTTTGTTTCTCATGTATTAACATCTCAGAAAATGATGCAAATGAAGGTGTAGTATATGCAAACCCCATAGTCAATCTATGAGTATGAAAGCTAGAAACAAAAGAAGCATAATCAGGACCAAGTTTGTTCAATATATTGTAGACTAACTAAATGTCCTTATCAATTCCACATCCTTTGCATTGCTCTCTTAGATCATTAACCTTAGTGATGTAGTCTTGGATGTTGTCAAAGTTCTTAGGATCAAGGTTCATCAGTTCATTATCAATTTGATAGCCTCTTACTTCATCTGTAGTACCATACAATATTTTTAATTTGTCCCAAGCTTCATGAGAATTCTTACATGATTCAATTTGAAACAACAAATCTTGATAAACAAGTCTACGAAGACATCCAAGAGCTTTGGTATGTTCAATCATCCATTTTATCTTTTTATCTACATCTGTAGGTTCAAGTACCTTATTTTCAACATATGAGAGTGACCTTCAATCATTAGAATGCCCCATGCATTTCGATGCCATGTTGAATTTTTATATGATGTGAGAAAAGGAACCTTTGAAAGATCCATGGAAACAAGAGAGCACAAGCAAATAGATCAAAACAATGCACCAAGAGACCCCCCAAATCAATCAATCAAGAAGCCCCCCAACAATATATGATTTGGCACTTTATATTTAGTGTGTTTACAGCTGGTAGATGTCAAAAACAACAAACTAGACTTGATCTTAGTGCTTACAAATGACAAGATAGGCCTCAAGCTCAAAGTGAAATGTTTACATAAAATGAAATCAATTTGGTCACTCCACTACAAAGTACACAAAAAATTATGCACTTTCAAAAACATTCACCCAAAAATGTTATCGTAGGAGAAAGAATGAAACTTCGAAAGTTTCTAAAATGAGAACGACTCAACAATACCTGTGAAAGTCTACAAATTCTGCAAAAATCAAGCATTGAAACCAAAATCTAATTGCACCATTGTTTAGAGCACGAAAATTTATCCCAAATCAAAAAAAAATTGCTTGGGAAAAGGAGTCAGAATGACCAATTTATGAAGGTTTGAAAATCAACTCCCAAAACCAAAACTCCAATGGTGAGGGGTAATTGTTTTTTAAAGGGATGATGATGTGGTGTTGACATCATCAAAACATGAAGTTAAATTTTGTCTAAATAAACATCACATGTCACTCTGTTCGTCCACCAGAATATTATTTTCTGGCACTAGTATATTCATTTGCTTGTGAAAGGTATATTCTTTATGTTAGACTATTCTACATTTCATCTATCAACACAATCTTTCCAAAAATACTTGGCATATTCTTTTGTCTTAACCATCGATGGATATTGTCATCAAAAATATTAAAATGGGTATCGGTTTATTCAAAGGTTGTTGTAGTGTATAGTGGGGTCGCGGGACTGTGTGACCTGCCACGACTCCGCCACATGGCGGTCGTGGACAACCCGCAGTACTTCGTAGAGAGCAAGGTATGGATACAGGTCTGTGTGCGTGTACCCTCTTGCGATATATATAATTTTATTTTTATTTTTCGAATAAAACCTTTGAAAAAAATTAAGCAACTCAATATAATTTTTTTTCCAAATTTTTTTAGAAGAAATTTAAACCCAACGATTTTTTTTATAAAAAAATTATAACAATTGCGATTATGGCTAGGTCATACGACTCAACCAACAAATTTTTTTTGCCTCATAGGACAACTTTGTCCAAATTTGACGATTTAACAGTTGATCTTAGGGTTTTTGGCCCTTCTGGACATGATGGCAGGGTTAGATTCGACTCAAAATTCTCCAAAATTGTAGCTACCTCCCAGATCTAGCAACCATTCTTTAGCTTCAAACCCTCATAGATCTAGTCTCATATGTCCAATTTGGATGAAACAAAAGGAAAATTTGACTTTCTTGAACCCTTTGAAGTCAATGGTGAGCTTAGATTTGCACCAACAAGCTCTAATTTGAACTGCAATACAAAGCAAAAAAGAGGAACCCTCCCAAAATTTGGTATTTCTATCAAGTTTTTATAATTCTCTAGATCATCATACGATGCAAGAGAAGAGAATACTCAACTTTTCAATATTTACCAAGGTCTCTCAATAAAATATTATTCAATGGCACCCAACCTGCTTCGATACCATGTTAGAGTTGGCTATGTAGATACCCAAGATCTAGAGGCTAAATGGAAAGCACACAAAGAGATCAAGATTATCCTTAGAAAAACTTGTAGGCATTATGCCATGTTTAATATCATTAAAAGTTTCCTAGGTTTTTTCCATGGCAAGCTAATGGCTCTCATGCATAATCATGGTATCCTCAATGGAACTTGAATTTTCATAAATAACCTCTAACTCAATTAGAGCATGGATATAAAAAATTTCTCTTTCCATCATCTTCTCTATCAACTGCCTTCTTGGACAACATGTGTCTTGAATACTCTAGAGTCTAGATCTTAAGGAAATATAAACAGTGCGAGCATTATTAATTGTAAAATACCCATTCCATTCCATGCATCCTCTAAATGGCTTAAAATGCGAGATAGCCTATGCCCCAAAATTCTATTAGAAATTTCTATGATCTTTTCCCTTTTATTTGCCTCAAATTTATTTTTTTCCTATTTTCTCTCATTTGGCTCCTTCAATTTATTCAATTCCACAGTAAGGGCTATTTTCTCTTGGTCATTTTTATTTCCAACCCCAAACCGAGGTGGTAGCAATAATCCAATAACAATGTTTACATGCTCTTGCAACTTCAAATTTTGAGCATTTACCTTAGCCAATTCTACCTCCAATCTTCTTACTATTGCTTCTGTAAACACAGCTACATTTACAGTTAATGTTATTTCCTACGAAGAACTTGTGTCCCCTAGTCTTTTAATAATTAGATTGCTAGTTAATTCACAAGTATCATCAATAACTTTAGGTTTATTTTTCTTAGGGAAAATTGACTAAATGGCCAAGGTCTCATGCCTTGGGTTAAAGCTTGAGTCAAAATAGAGTGCATATGCTTGCTCCTCAGATGACAAAATAGGGTAATTTCTCTCTTATCTCTAGATAGTATCAAATGGAATTGTCGATGATATATCCCACCCCGAAAAGAGTAAACAACCACCATTCCTTACAAATTATATTCCCCTCTAAGGTGTCATGTTAGCCATTTCAACATCTACCTCTTTCCAAAACTAGGCAATTAAATATTTCTTTCTTTCCTCAATGATTTGTTGATCCTTTAATGTTTTCTGCAACTCTTCACCTTTTCTCCTAAGGATGAAATTAGGTTGAACTCCTTAATGGTAATTAATTTTTCATCCACATAAATTTAGAGAAAGCTAATTCTCTCAATCATCTATCACTTGATTTCCAATCTCAAAATTTATTAGCATCCATTCATTTGACAGTATATCAACCACAACTATGGTAGGAGGATGCATTACTTGTGTTATATCAGAATCCTTTGGAAATTCATTAGGTCCTACAGGATAGTCCACCAAATATTTTATGGTAGGAGCTAATTTTTGTAGAGGTTTAATGTTCTCAAGGATTGGTTATTCCATTAATTGAGAGGAGGGACCAGGCTTATGTGTTTGAGACACATTTAAAGGCATCTGTCGATAGATTAGCTGCATAGTCAAGCATTGTCATGATCCTAAGAATTGGATCTTGAATTTTTGTAAGTGCACCCTTATAGGAAGGATCTACCCCTTTCCTCCTTTCTTCTAAAATTTGTATCTTCACCCATTGCTCCCTCCTTTTAGTATCTTCCTCTGTTGAGGAACAAATTCTTATCATATCCTCAATTAGATCATGCTCATGGATGAATGCAATAAGTTTATACTTGGGCGTGACATCATGAATGAAATGTTCAGGATCACATTTCCTTACCCTGTCTACTCTCATCTTGTAGGGTAGCAGCTTACTTAGAATTAATTCCAATCCTTATGTAGTTGTTACTTGAAAATCTAAGAAAATCAATGTAGAGGGTAGAATTGCATGCTTCTTATAATTTCTAAAATGAGTCTTATCTGACTCATTAATTGTGACGTGATCTCCAAGTATGTGATTCTGTCAAGAATGAACTTGGGAAAATATGAGTTTCCACTGAGGAAAAATAAACTCCGATTAATGTAGCATCTAAGTAGAAGAACTGGTCTCTTTAATTGTGATCAAAATCTAATTTAAGTTGGAGCTCTTTTGGTCTCATAAACTTTTTGACTTCCTTTGACAATCCCCAATCAAACCTCTAGCCCATATTTTTGAGAATGTCTTTGATAAAATATTCCTAAAAAATGCTGCAATTTATCACATCACAATTGTTGTCCCATATGTACACCCATTCATGTACAAGAAGCAAAATTAAATTACAAATCACTTATGTGAAGAAGAAAGTTCCTGCAAAATTAGACAAAATAACAAGGAAAGACACATGACATGGTTTTGAAAGCTCACAGAAGAGGCCATAAGAATAAAAAAGCTCTTGAGATAGAAGTTTGTGCGAAGAGGAATGAATGCTTGTGACTAACATGATGTGGATATAGCTAGGCTTAGGACCATAAGAGAAACACTTTTTGAGGATTCATGGGAAGGAAATATTAAGACCAAAAGCTTCCTTAAAGGTTATAGCCAATGTGATATCAAAAGTTTATTTTTTCTATTGATTAGGACTAATGTGGAACCATCTAACATGTTCATCTTTGGATAACTTAAAAGATTTTAAAGCACGTGTTGTAACTGAAACAACTTAGGTTACTAAGAAATGGGGGTCAGTAGCAAATGGTTGAAAATACATCGTTGGGTAATGTAAGATACTAGGAACCAAAAAGGAGGGTTACCACCCAAAAAGAATCGAAGAAAATAGAGCTTATATTTTGATTGGTAGAAGACCCATACATTTCAGCAATGACAAGAAGTGGAAAGTTATTTTGCAAGTTTTTGGGAAGATAATAATAAAAAAACACGTGCAAACTAAAGGAAGTTCATGTAATAACACCATGTGTCATGTGGGACTCAAAAAAATGAAAGGAGTTAAGCGATAAAGCACATACAAGGAACAAGCTTAATCGGTGCTTAGGCAAATGGGGCAGGTTATAACATGAAGTGGGGGGCTTTAAGATGTAACTTAAGGTATCAAATAATCAAATCAAGAAATCAATGCAAGATTATAACAAAAGTGCAGGGGTTTCACAAGGGTTTAGGGTTTCTTCACTACCCTAGTGCAACTTTTAGAAAACCCTTACAAATATGACCATTGTGCAAACTATCAAAGGCATTTGAATGGGATGAGAACCAAAAAAATTAACTAGTACCACCACCACCAATATGGTTATGCATGTTTGGAGCATGCCCATTGGAGGGCATATTGGGCTTTCATGGCATCATGTTATTTGTAGCTCTTCATGTTGGGTTATAAGAAATGTGTATGTATTGAGTTATTTTAAACCATTGTAATAATTGATTATTCATGTATCATTGAGATATCTTGTGTTGATTATGGTCCATCCATATTTGGGATGAGGCCTTTTTATTTTAATTATTATATGGTTTTATTTCACTTGACTTTACACCTCATCTTGAGAGGGTGTTAACATGAATTGAAAAGTTCTAAAACTATGATGCTTAGCTCTATTTTACTTTTGGGATTGAAAAGTATCTTATAATTATGGTATATGATACCTAAATGTTAGTTTAAGTATTATTTAATCATGAAATTGATGCATTCTCAACTTTATGGTTTAGTTGAATGATTGTGCTTTCATGCCCTATTCTTAAGAAGAATTCAATGATTTTTTTGTGTGATTTTTAGGTTAAAATAAATTTAGATTATTTATGGTTTCTTAACATAATAATGGGAAGCTCAACCCTAACCAAAAAGTTTCATCAAATCTAATTTAAAACAAAACACTTACTATGGTAATATGCCCGGTTTGGCTTCTATGTTGCCTAAGGTTTGTTCAGGCCTAGTTGTATTGTGTCTTAGGTTATGGGCCTTCATTTCATGCCTTGCATGATTGATACGCCTACTTTGGGTCACTCTAGGTTTTAAGGGTGATAAAAATCTTTTGTAAAATTAGAAAGATAAATTGCAGCTACTAAGACCCTAAAAACCTTAAAACCAACATGTTCCCTATTGGCCAACCTAGCCTATTCTAGGTGACCTTATTGGCAATAGAGGTGACCCTAAGATATTAGGTACTTCCCAAAAAAATTGGGAAATTTTTCTAAATAAAAAATTCTCTCCTTGGTTAGTCTTTCCTTCCTATCATTTTGTTTTGAATAGATTTGGTGTACCTTGAAATTTATCCACTCCTTTATGATTGATTGCAAGCTTTTCTATGTAATCACCTGGTTAGCAATTTGTTTGGTTGAGACGTATGTAATAGTGGACCCACCTCATGAGGATATAACATTAGAATTTTGAGGCCATTCCAACATCCTTTTGGATGTTATCTAAGTCACCTTGGAATGTGTAATGAATTGGTGCATCACTCTAATTTCCATCCTTGTGTACACGAGAGAAAAAGATAGTGGACTAATGTAGTAACTTCGTCATAGAGAAAATTTTATCCTCTTGCATGATTATTATGGCCTTGCCACATGACATAGTTTAGTCTTTTGTTGGTAACACCATGCTTGGTTTATTTTTTCTATGTAACTTATACATATTTTCTTCTATTGTATCAACTTGGAATGTATTAATGCAACTGTGACACATAAGTGTTGCAATTATAATACAAAAAAATATTTCATATTTTTTCTTTGTTAATGTCTTGAGAAAAAGGTTAGGCATTACACAAGCTCTTATTCAACATTCTTTCCTCATAATACTCTTTACCCTCATCCAATGTGATTTTTCTCAAGTCCTAGTGGTGACACTTGGGAACTCTCTTCTTCTCCTTTCCCTTCAAGCAATTTTACAAAACTCTTATTTGACCCTTTCCCATCGGTGACCACCTAAATGTTAAATTTAATTGCTCCATCATTGTTGCCTCTTTGTTCTACCTTAGTTCTTGTATTTGGAAGTCTAGAGCCACTGCCCAATCATAATTGATCACTTGGAAGATCCTCCATTTTAAACTACCTATTAGTAATCGCCTCCACTTCATTCCTAAAGACCCCACCCTTGTTTGTTTTCCAAGAAATGTCAAACTATTAAACATGATTTTTGGTTCTACTCACATGCCTAACACACATGGCCTATTTTTTCTTCCTCTTTCATGTTTGGAATTGGAAGTGAACACTCCTTATGGTCGTTGTGCCCTGAGACATTATTCATGAATCCTAACATTATTTATGAAATCTAACATTGTTTATAAATCCTTTTGCTAACTCTCCCTCACATTCTTGTGGAGACTTTAATGTTTGGTTATGTTTGTTGAATCCATCTTCCAAATTGAGCTCAAATTTCATATTTCCTTACTACTTTGCCCTTGAAAATGGCTCATTTATTAAGCTCATTAAAGAGAATATCACTACCCCCAAAGGTCTCACTATTCAAATCACCAACATAAAAGAGTAGCTTTAAGCGCTTGAGGCTAAACATGGTAATGATGTCTCTCAATATTTTGCTCTTGCTAACAATATTCTAACTATGACCATCCTTGTCTCCACTCTCCACAACAAGGTTTGGTTCAATTTGAGTGAACTATCACTACATTAAGAATATCCAAACCAAAGTGAATAGATTGGCCATTGATAAAAGACTATACAAAACAACTAATCATTGAAGATTTTAAATATTAATTCCATACTGCTAATATTTAACAATTTTCCTATACTTGTATTCCTTCCCAATTAATATTATATGCTTCTTAATTATTTTTATTATAATAATAAAAAGTAATAACAATTAAAAAGCATAACAACCTTAATATGTACTTCTCTATTTCTAAATTCATTTTATTTGTTGCTATAACAGCCTTTATTATATTTGTGATATAATGCATCCTTGTTTAATGCATAATAACCTATGATTGCTATAATATAGTGCATCTTAGTTTACTATATTTGAGCCTATGCTTATTGCCCTAGCTGCCTATTATAAATCATTTATATTTGAGAAAAATTATCTAAGGATTGCAATTAAAGCCAAGGCTAAGATTCTAGTGGCTTAGCTAAGCACTAAGTCTCACCATCTTAGATGTGAGATTGGTAGGTGGATTGTCCCAAAGGAAACCTAGGAACAAAGAACTTGTATTTTTGCAACAAAGGGGTCGTTGAGACTAAATGACACTTCATCCTCAAGTGTGATGCTTATGAAGATATTTGTATCTAATATGAAGACAATTTGAAGGTGCTTAATCTGAATGAGCTTTCTAAGGAGACAAGGCTCCTCAAAACTGTGGGCTCCTTGATCAAGATTCATAAAAGGAGGGTTGACATTGAAAGGAACTTGAAAACGATTAAAGATTTGACACTCGATCGCATAAACTAATGATCTCATGGACAGCATTAAAAATCATTCATTCAAACCATGAGTAGTGTATTAGATCGATTAGATTGATATAAATTGTAACGTGAGACTTGTTTCCTATCAAAACCCCACACAAAATAACACCTAGCTACTTGTGAACAAAATAAATCCTTCAATGGTCCTTTGTGAATGCACATGTGGAAACATTTCATTAGTTCTTTATGACATGGTTTCACGTCATCTTCACACTGGGCCAATGGGGTTTGGACAGGTACTTAGCTAGTGCAGGCACGTGGTAGTAAATTAAAAGCGACCTACCCCTACCTAGACCTTAAGTAACGACTACCTTATGTTATTTATTAATGACTCGGGAGAAGTTTTGTCATAGGCTCAAACAGTCAAAATGGTTAAACGTTTGCCTCACAACCTTCCCTTTCCCTACCATTCATTTCGGCCGCAGTATGATGTGTGAATTCTTTGGTCAAGGGAGTTGAGTACTTTACTACGAACAACTATTCAAACATTGCCAAGTGTCCTCGAATGATCTAACATTAATTAGGCCCTTATCTATGCGCGTGATTATATTAATAGCCAGCAGGGGTGTCCACATCTCACAAGCAAACATGGGTTAATGTGTGAATTCTTTGGTCAAGGGAGTTGAGTACATCATTGAATCAGCCCATTGATTTCAATATGCTTTTGTAACATCATTGAATCAGATCATAGCTTAATAGTCTTTGATTTATACATTGTATTTGTGCATTGATAAGTGTTTGTCAGTCTATGAGCTCTTAAGCTATTATGGCATTATGAACAATACAATTTGAGTCACATCTTCCATTATGGGGACTGTACATATGTGTTGGATGAAGGGAAAAATGATAGAGCGAATGAATGAAAGAATTTAACAAGATTAACCAATCTAAAGGATTAAGAGTTCCAAGAGTTTTGGTTTTAATCTTGATAGCTTCTATCACTGTCTAAGGGAATTAGTGTATACAAGCCTTTTATTTATTTGTTTGCTTTTGTTTTAATTTGAAAATAAAGGAAACATGCTTTGATCCCATTGATCTAGTATGAATATGATATGGATTGTACAGTAGTCATTAAAATGATTCTATGTGAATCTTGAAAGTTTGATCACGATGAGTTTCATTGTATTTGCATGCATTTAGGGAGTTATATGAGGGAGGTACGATATGCAACTATGTGTCACTCTTGGGCTTAAATTTTTCATTCACTATTTCACCTTGCACTTAATATGTAGCACCCAAAAGATGTGACACTATATTAGCCATTATGTTGTAGTCATAGATTTTGAAACTTGATCATTACAATAGTTTAGTTGATAAAGAGAGACCTCATAGCCTCATGTATCTAAGAAGGTAGTAATGGGATAAAAGCAACAAATTCATTGCTTTCATTTAAAAAAATAGATAATTAAAATAAGTGTTGGAAAAGTAGTTTGATTGGAAAACAAAATTAAAAGATAGAAAAATTTATATTTATGACAATGTGGTAGTCAATAAAATTTTGTTATGCAACAAAACAAAGCAGTCTTAAAGTGTATGGAGATTCAAAACAATCAAGATAGATGTATTATAATGGGTTATAGTCACATTCAACCAAAAGACACAACACATAGAAAAAGAAAGAAAAAGATATGATAGCAACAACTAAACATACTTAATAATCCCTCTCCAAACATTCAAAATAAGAAAATGACCATTACAAATAATATTTGCAAAACATTGTAATATTGTGACACTTATCAAGTACTTATTACACTTACACTAGCAAATGTGGTTAGAAAAAATCCCATAAGGAAGAACATGTCACACTTCATCACTAGAAAGTCTTTATAAAGATCCACAACTAGCCAAGGAGACATTTATTTACAAATAGCTACTATAGGACAACTACTTGTAAATTGTGATTTGCAAGATGAGTTGCTCTAGAATGACAACTAACATTTAAGGGTTGAAACCTTATATCTTGCTTAGTATTGAAATCACATAAATATGGATAAAATATTGACTGTTTGAAAGAGAAATGAATCGATATTTATAGCACTCAGTTTGGTATGATGAAGCCTTGCAAGAATTCAAATCAAGACTAAATATCAATAATTTTGTGGGTGGAGCAAGTTGAAATCCTATGAAATCCATCAAAATGATGGCCTAGAGGTGGTGTACAAGATTTCTATATTTAAAAATCCAACCACCACATTCATGATGATATAGTGATCTTCATCATCCACCATAGATTTAAAAAATTTATTTGCACCCTTGGGATAAGAATAAGTTTTGAGGTAGAAAAAATTCACTAGTGGTTACAATATCAAATCAAGCATTAATAGTAATTTTGGGTGGGTTTGGGAGTGGGTGGAATGATCAAGAGGCATCCAATAATATTTGTATAAATCTAAATTAATACAAGACATGACAACAAGATCTGAGAATTTAGTTTGGACCAAATATGAGGAGTGGATGAGGGAATGGACATCTCAAAGTCCAAAGAAACACAACAAAAATGGGGGAAAGAGTGAATGAGACATTTTGAGGAAGTGAAAGGGAATTGTGTAAGAATGATCATCAAGACAAGATTCCCAAATGGAGGGAATGGTATTTGGACATAAAAATGTAGCCCACGTAAGAAAGAATAAGCATCGAAAAGGCCTTAGAGAACTTTACAAAAAAAGGGTGCAAAAGTGGATGGTGGGAATGGATTTGGAACAAGATATTTGAAAGGATTCTAAATATTTATGTGATCTGGGAAATTTTCAAAATGGGAGAAAATGGAAAACTTGTAGGAATGCAAGGAAGGTCTAAGGGTAAGAGGGAATGGGAAATGTCTAAATAGATGTCAAGATTCCATAAGAGACGAAGTAGGAAATTTATAAGGAAATCTTATAGAATTAGATGTCGGATGTGGATGAAGTGGAAAGGGGAGAAATATCTAGACCCACCTTTTAATTTTCTAAGAACAAAGAAGAAAGAGGGAACAAAGGTTTACAAGGAAAGGAATATGCATTGAAGGAGAAAACATGGATCATGGGATCCCCCTTATCATTGTACATTTTGAAATGAGGAGTGTAAAACCTTGTGCAAAGGAATAAAAAGTAATTTCAAATGAGTTAAGGCTAAAAGCAATGTATTTGCAAAAGGGAAAGGGATGGCATTAATTTTATTTTGCATTGAGAATAATTGATATATAATATGTTAAAGATTAGGGTCAATGGGGGGGTTGATAGAAGTTAAAATGTGATGGGTTAGAAGAGGAGTGTAGATAGGGGGAATAAGGGTAGACATATTGAGTGGATTTAAAGATGGTTGACTAGGGCCTAAATAAGTGTGTTGAAAGGATGTTGGTGTAATGAAAATATGAGGAAAGGTAGGAGGAAAAATGTGGGAGGGTTTGAGTGAGAAGAATATTTAAGAGATAGCCAATGACATAGGGATTAAGTGTGGGTTAGGAGACAAATAAAGTGAAAGGATATGAGTGTGAATATAATTGTCTATATTTTTTATAATACAACTTTGAAATACATAAACTTACTAATAAACTTTCTTTCCACTCAAAATGAATTATTTCTGTTGAGAAAAAGTAGTATTACCCTCAATCCATAGATATAAGTCCATACCCATGCATATCCATCAATAATCACTTCAATTACCAAACTTTTCAATCCTAGTGTTGGTGATTTTCCCAGAAGAACCAAACAATTCTCTAAAAAGTAGCCAACTCTTATAGTGAAGAATTGCAAGGTTAGTGGCCAACACAACGAGTATAGGATTTTGTGGTCCTTACTCCTTCACCTCAGGCTCTGTAAAACCTAGGATGGTGATCCCAATTGTGTTTTTCGTGAAGTATATTTGATTAGTAACACATTTATACATAGATTGATTCCTATTTACATCAAATAAAATCCTTCTCACTGAAGATTTGGCAGATCTTTGAATGAATGACTATCTATTTGCTAGGAATTGGGAATATTCCTTACCCATACTATCCTTGAAAATATTTTAAATGAATATTGTCTTATCTTAAGTCCAGGGCCAGGTACACTATTTGTTCATTTTATGTAAGATTTTCCAACAAACTGACCAGTGTCTCATCAATTGGAGCAACAGAGTCAAATATGTAAGAATCAATAATATATAAACTACTCAATTTAGAGATAGGCGGACTATTTTCATACTGCTTTGCATTTATGAAAACTCACAATGCCTAAAACACTTACTTCTTATGAATCCTACGCAATTCCTTACAAATTGTATAATCCTATTCAAGCATTTTAATTAGCTCCTTGAATTAAAGCTGAAAACATAATAATACATTCAAATGGAACATCTGAAGATAAATGATAACACCCTTACTATTTCTCATTCATAACTTGTAAAAAATATACATAGGAGAGTATTTTCTTCCAGACTAATATTTGTTTCGATATCAGTAATTTCTATAAAACTCATTTAAGATTACTACGTAAAAGATTTCATGCCCCTGACAAACCTCTAGCCTATTATCAGTATTCTATTCAAAGTGCTTGAACTTAGCTTTCACCTAAAACCCTATTGAGACTTAAGAATTTGACCTCTATAATAAGCCCTAATATCCCTTTTTATAGAATAAGGGAGCAACAAGCGTCGGGCTTAATTACATTTACATTTCATTTCATTTGCACCAAAATTTGAGACATCATCAATTAGTTACATGCAATCATTAAGAAAAATGGAAGAGTAAAAGACCACATTCCATATTCCCTGAATGAGGACACGCTAGCTCCTCAAAAGGCAGAGTTTGTTGCAACCGTGTTGAATCCTCATCCTTATTAACCAAACAAGATTCTCCAATAGCAGCTCCAGCACAAACTTGTATATCGTCCGGAAACAACATACATGCCGCCAAGGTCATTTAGTCTGGCACTTCTCCTACACACTAGCCCGAAAACTTTCCACATCAATGATAGAAACAAGAAATCACATGAATGCTGAATAGGAGAATCTCGACAAAAGGGGCATGGTTTCATCAAAAAAAAAGATAGGGCACAGTCATCACTCTGATTCATCAACCTCAGAGGATACTCGCCCATGTTTTTCTTGTGGTGGGACTAGAGAAACTGTCTCCACCTCCTTGTCAGAATCCTTTGATGGTACCAGGGAGAGGGGATAATAATCACCCTCTGGATTAGTGTCACCCTCACTGTCTGAAGGGTTATTAGAAACCTCATATGGAGAATTACATCCTCCTGGACAAGCCTTACGGTGCTTACTCTCCTTTTTTGCCTTCTTTTCATATTCCACCATCCTCTTCTTTTTGTGTTTGACCAACTTTTTTGAAACAATCTGGCCATGTAGATGGAAATTCTCCTTGTCACCATACTTCTTGAATTTCTTGAGTCCCATTCTACCTTTTGGCATATCAAGAGCTCCTTGTGTTTCAATTTCATCCTCAGGAGCATCTTCCTCATACTCAAGCAAACTCAATTCTTCATGCTCTTGAATCTCCATGGCAGACCTACTCATCTTAGACAAGAATATCTACTTCCTGACTCAGGAATAATTAATACTCGCACACTTCTTCATTAACCCACGCCTCACATTCACTACAAACTAAAATATGATGAAGGAGAATAATAAGAAATCTGCATTAAATAGGCAATTTGAAGCATGCAGAATTAATGATCCAAAAACTCCTCGCGCGAGCGAGTTGATAACTTAACAACTTGGTTTTGAATCTAGTCCATTGATTTTAAATCATTTAAAACTTCATCCACGGTGATTTGAGCCTCGTTTTTATGCCTTTAGCAACTTGCTCATAGAAAATAGTGATGTCAGCTCAAGTGTTGTGATTTGCCAATTAGCATGTATTGCCAAACTAATCCGTGCTTTTTTCATTAATATTAGTGAAGTACATAAGACTAGTTTTTCTTAGAGAGAATATTTCCTTGTATACTTCATCGTTCATCAATGATCTTCCCCAATTTTTAGGGTGCAATCTATGATAAAATTATTGATGCGATGAAGTTTAATCCATTATATTATTTTTTTTTAAAACCATATAAACAGTTCTCCAGTCATCTTGCTACTTTCCTTTTTGCTTTATGTGAAGTCCTCAGGATCTACCACGTTGCCCTTTCATTAATAGCCATCGCCTATTGTGGATGAATCTCATCCTTCATCGGCCTTATCAGTGATGTAAACATCCCTACAATGAAATCTCAGCCCTTGGTTCTGTGGCCTATCCTATGATCACATCCATCCTTCCATCATGCATCGCTAATTTGAACTTTGCACCTAGGCTCCTATCAACGACGAGAGATGTAGTGAAGAAATCAAATGTAGACATGTACACCTGCATGAAAATCAATGATACAAAAGACATCGCACATAAGATCTTATCATATTAGCAAAAGAAACCTTTTAGAGAATACCATCACTAATCTCTAATTTGAAATTAAGCTTTGAAATGAATTCGCGATGAGCGATAGAACATAAGGTCGTCGCTCATCGCTAATTCTCCTCATACAGTTTGCAATCAATTAGCGATGAGAGGATTTACATAGTTACAAAGCGTATCCTGTATCGCTAATGTGGAACTTAGCAATTAAAACATATCCGTGATCACGCGATGTCTAGGAATTTCATCATATCCCTCATCGTTGACCCTAAATTCATCATTTTATGACCATTCGCAATGAGCAATAAGAACAAAAATTTGGGGCATTGCTTATCACTATTACAAATTTGAAGGCTCAAAAATAATTAGCAATAAGTGATCCCTTAATAATACAAAGAACATCGCTCATCGCATATTTAATTTAAGAGCTCTGGCAACTATTTGCGATGAGCGATATTAAAGAAACGCCGCTTCATCGCTCGTCGCCAATTAGAAATATGCACTTCTAAAGATATCAGCGATAAGCAATAAAGTAAGATGACCGTTGGGACTTAAGTGGAAACTTTTAAACACGTGCTCATAAGTTTTTTTAATGGAGGGGAACCCTCTAGGATGACATGAGAAAATGTGTTCGAGAACTTCTAAGTCACGAAATGCAAAGGATGTAAAGGCCAAAAGGCCCCCTACTTAACCTTATAAGTAATAGGAAAATCAGACCTAGGCATGAGGGACCGGTCACATGATGATAGTGAATAACATAAAACATAACTTAGGCAACCAGAAACCGAGAATACAAGTCACTGCAATAATACAACAACCAAGGCTTGTAGCACTTATAGACCATTTATGCAAGGTTTTAATCAACATAAAAACCCTAATACAGTGATGAGGACATGACCAAATATCAGAAACAAGGACCCAAGCCAAATTTTCACAAATTTAAGGTGGAACCAAAAATAAATTTTAGGGGTTCCATCAGTGGCTCCTGTTGGGGACACATGCCTCTTGCAGGCATGGTGAGATACCAGAATCTTGAGTGAAGCAGACCAGGCACGAACAAAAACATAAAGAAACAACATATGTTTAAAATTTACACAGTCCAAAAAACCTGGAAAGGGAGATCCAATCTCCACCCAACCTAAAAATTTCCTCAGAGGTGCAAATTGTAATATGCACTCTTCAGTCCAACTAGGCTTTATTTCCTACTTGGTGGCACCAGGCCACAAAAACCTCGAGCTAACTCTTACCTCTATCAAAAACTAGCCTCTTGAAAGAACTGATGCCTTCCATTCACATTTGTCCCTATCATACCACTGCAACAAGTATAGTTCTCTCTTTATAAGCAGAAAAGTGTGAATATCCTTGAGGTCTATCTGATTACAAAAATTGTTATTAGCATTTTTCTCAATTCTTCTAAGTATACCATGGTTGCTAGTGTAACCCTGGTCATTTTGTATTGTATTATCAAACACAAGCTGCAAAATTTCATCATTACATGGCATATATGTGTTAAGTTCACCATAAAAAACATGTGCATACTGAAAGTAATGTTCCTTGCTCTTTACCACATTTTCATGTTTCATCATAATACCTCCCAACTGAATTGGAAACTGAAAGTATTCATACTCCTCCAAGTAGTTGGCATCTTGACACTCAACCCTGTTTGCAACATCTACACCAAATGTGAAACATTCATAGGCAATGCCCTCAAGGAGCACATCAATGTGTTGCTCTATTTGCATAAGGCCACACTCTAACTCTATTTTAGATGCATCATCAAAATATTCAACAAAAAGTGGATTGTCTCTACACCAATAAGGATCATCATTTCTCATCTCTAGTGAAGATGGAGGCTCATCAAATAAGGGGTTTTCCCTTATATTTATTGTTGACATAAATGCCTCTGCCTCCTCAGTATGAAGGCCAAAATCCTTCATATCATCACTATATTCTGAAACATCACAATCAGTGTCCTCTTCATTGGCATAATCACCATCAGCCCTGAACTCATGGCAACCAATATTATCTCTCATTTTATCCTCTGATTGTTTAGCACACATATCTGAAATTTTTGTCATATCCACATGATCTAAGGTAGCATAGTCAGAAAGCTCTTCAAACTTTATATCATTGTCAACTAGAACTAGTGGCTTCAAATTCTCATCACAATACACAACATGATCATCTGAGAGTGAACTTATGTCATCAACATATTGTATGATAATGTTATCCTCATTTGATGTAAAACTTTCCAACTCTATTCCAAACAAACCATTTTGACAAGCAAAATAATAATCAACATGATCTACCTCCTGAGTTGAATATGCATGAATAGGCCCAATGATACCAAGCTCATTGTTGACAAAGCTTTCAACCCTATTAGTATTGTAATCAAGACTACATGGTTCTTGCATGTTGAATGATGAGTAAATTAGCTCATTATTATTCTTATCTTCAAACAAATTACCAAATTCATCTGAACCATAAGAGTACAAATAATCCCTTTTCGTGACCTCGTCATTGTTACAGCTAGTGGTCTTATTACAAGGTGAGATAGGACAAATATCAAAAATCATTTCCATCTCTTTATCAGCACTATGGAATAATACATAAGCTGAAACACTAGGGATGTAAGTGCTTTGATATTTATTTTTAATTTTTGACTTACACCTTTCATCAACATTTGGTATCTTAGGGCAACAAATTCTTGGAGACAGATAAATCCTTTGTATTCCATATTTCAAGTTGTTTTCAATAAATTCATGGCTATCCCATATGCCTGATGCAGGGTTTTTGGATCCTTATCTCTCAACAAATAGCTCATCTCATTTTCAAAAGCTCCGAAATAAACAACCAAACATATTGCATCACTTAGTCCCAAGACATCAGGAATGTCCCTTAATGTTTTAGCAAATCTTCGGTTAAATGTTGGGACTAGCTCATCCTCTTCTTTCTCAATGCTCATAAATTTATTGAGAAAATAACTAATACTGATTCTTTCACCAAACTGTTCCATGAACATTGCTTTGAACTCATCCCAAGAACAAATAGAGAATGTTGGTAAATCAGAGAACCAATCTCTTGACTCTCCTTTTAGAGACTGAACATATAACCTCATAATCACATCCTTATGATCAACTTCAAAATCTTCCATTAAATTGTTGAATTCTTGTAGATGCTTTCTTGTTGATTCATTCTTTGTACCACTAAATTTTGGTAACTTATCTCTGATGTCAAAGGGAATGGCATTTGGGTAACCATTAATATCACTGAAATTTATGGCTCTATGTCTTTTAGTGTTGAAATTTATTTTATTACATGACAAGGGCTGATTACAAACCATGGTTGCACCATGCATTGTTACATTTGACAGGGATGCATAGGTTGATGATACTTTTTCTTACAACTCTACAAGACTTTTATATTATGCAATTACATAGGACAACTCAAACTTCTTTTATAATCTGATCTTAAGCTCTTAGAATACAAATTCCTATCTTCAAGTTGCTTAAGATCTTCTAAATAAATTTTGTCAAGAACATTGCATACATCACTTTATAAATAAAGTTGCAATTTAGTAATACATAAGTATGCAAGCCTATCACTACTATTTCCCTTACTTAGTGCTTAACTTCATTGAATAGTGAATCAAATTTTTACAAGATTTATAACTATGGTTTTCAGATACAAATTTATCTTTCTTTTGAAAACCAAAAACTGAGAAATACCTGGATATGTTGCAGCTGCTGCAGATTCTTCCTCTTGACTGGAAATCTTTATAGATTTGAAACGTTCTTCACATTATCAAGTTCTTTGACAGAATTGCCACCTCTTTTCATAGAGGAATAAAATTTAAGTAATATGAAGCTCTTGAAAGATAAATTTCCTTCTAGATCTTTTCCCATAGCAAAGTCACACATAAATCCTTAGAAACTTGCTACAACAAAACCACTTCCAGGTCTGAAAATGTCTCAATATCTAAACCAGATGATCAGATTCACCAAACTCTTGACTCTGAAAGTCTACAACTGGAGATTCAAAGTCATCCCCAGTGGAGTCGCCATTTTTGTTGGTGATTTTTCCAGCAGAACCAAACAATTCTCTAAAAAGTAGCCAACTCTTATAGTGAAGAATTGCAAGGTTAGTGGCCAACACAACAAGTATAGGATTTTTTGGTCCTTACTCCTTCACTTCAGGCTCTATGAAACCTAGGACGGTGATCCCAATTGTGTTTTTGTGAAGTATATTTGATTAGTAACACATTTATACATAGATTGATTCCTATTTATTGCAAATAAAATCATTCTCACTGAAGATTTGGTGGATCTTCAAATGAATGACTATCTATTTGCTAGGAATTGGGGATACTCCTTACCCATACTATCCTTGAATTTTTTTTAAATGAATATTATCTTATCTTAATTACAGGGCCAGGTACACTATTTGTTCATTTTATGCAAAATTTTCCAACAAACTGACTAGTGTCTCATCAATTGGAGAATTAGAGTCAAATATGTAAGAATCAATAATATATAAAATACTCAATTTAGAGATAGGAAGACTATTTTCATACTGCTTTGCATTTATGAAAACTCACAATGCCTGAAACACTTACTTCTTATGAATCCTAAGCAATTCATTACAAAGTTTATAACCCTATTCAAGCATTTTAATTAACTCCTTGAATTAAAGCTAAAAACATAATAATTCATTCAAATGGAACATCTGAAGATAAATGATAACACCCTTAGTATTTCTCATTCATAACTTGTAAAAAATATACATAGGAGAATATTTGCTTCCAGACTAATATTTGTTTCAATATCAGTAATTTCTATAAAACTCATTTAAGATTACTACATACAGGATTTCATGCCCCTAACAAACCTTTGGCCTATTATGAGTATTCTATTCAAAGTTCTTGAACTTAACTTTCACCTAAAACCCAATTGAGACTTAAGAATTTGACCTCTGTAATAAGCCCTAATATCCCCTTATATAGAATAAGGGAGCAACAAGCGTCAGGCTTAATTACATGTACATTTCATTTCATTTGCACTAGAATTCGAGACATCATCAATTAGTTACATGCAATAATTAAGGAAAATGGAAGAGTAAAAGACCACATTCCATATTCCCTGAATGAGGACAGGCCAACTCCTCAAAAGGCAGAGTTTGTTGCAACTGTGTTGAATTATCATCCTTGTTGACCAAAGAATATTCTCCAATAGAAACTCCAGCACAAACTTGTATATAGTCCGGAAACAACATACATGTCGCCAAGGTCATTTAGTCTGGCACTTCTCCTACACACCAGCCCAAAGACTTTCCCCATCAACACTAGAAACAAGAAATCACATGAATGCTAAATAGGAGAATCTCGACAAAAGGGGAATGGTTTCATCAAAAACAAAAATAGGGTGCAGTCATCACTCAAATTAATCAACCTCAGAGGATACACACCCTCGTTTTGCTCGTCGTGGGACTGGAGAAACCGTCACCACGTCCTTGTCAGAATCCTTTAATGGTACTAGGGAGAGGGGATAATAATCACCTTCTGGATCAATGTCACCCTCACTGTCTGAGGGTTATTAGAAACCTCACATGGAGAACTACATCCTCCTGGACAAGCCTTACGGTGCTTACTCTCCTTTTTTTCCTTCTTTTCATATTCCACCATCCTCTTCTTTTTGTGCTTGACCAACTCTTCTGAAACAATCTAGCCCTGTAGATGGTAATTCTCCTTGTCACCATACTTCTTGAATTTCCTTAGTACCATTCTACCTTTTGGCATATTAGGAGCTCCTTGTGTTTCAATTTCATCCTCAGGAGCATCTTCCTTAGACTCAAGCAAACTCAATTCCTCAGGCTCTCGAACTGCCATGGCAGACCTACTCATCTAGGACAAGAATATCTACTTCCTGACTCAAGAATAATTAATATTCACACACTTCTTCATTAACTCATGCCTCACATTCACTGCAGATTGAAATATGATGAAGGAGAATAACAAGCAATCTGCATTAAATAGGCAATTTGAAGAATGTAGAATTAATGATCCAAGAACTCCTTGCGCGAGCGAGTTAATAACTTAACAACTCAGTTTTGAATCTAGGACATTGATTTTAAAGCATTTAAAACTTCATCCATGGTGATCTGAGCCTCATTTTTATGCCTTTAGGAACTTGCTCATAGAAAACAGTGATGCCAGCTCAAGTGTTGCGATTTTTCAATCAGCATGTATCGCCAAACTAATTCATGCTTTTTTCATTAATATCGGCGAAGTACATAAGACCATTTTTTCTTAGAGAGAATATTTCCTTGTATACTTCATCATTCATCTTTGATCTTCCCTAATTTTTAGGGTGCAATCTGTGATAAAATTATTGATGCGATGAAGTTTAATCCATTGGATCATTTTGTTTTAAAACCATATCAACGGTTCTCAAGTCATCTTGCTACTTTCCTTTTTTCTTTATGTGAAGTCCTCAAGATCTGCCATGTTTCCCTTTCATTAATATCCATTGCCTATTGCAGATGAATCTCGTCCTTCATTGGCCTTATCAGCGATGTAAACATTCCTGCGATGATATCTCAGCCCTTGGTTTTGTGGCCTGTCCTTTGATCACATCCATCCTTCCATCGTGCATCAATAATTTGAACTTTGTACCTCCTATCAATGATGGGAGATGTAGTGAAGAAATCAAATGTAGACACGTACACCTGCATGAAAATAAATGATACAAAAGACATCGCACATAAGATCTTATCACATTAGCGAAAGAAACCTTTTAGAGAATACCATCGCTCATTGCTAATTTGAAATGAATTCATGATAAGCGATAGAACATAAGGCTGTCGCTCATCGCTAATCCTCCTCATACAATTTGCAAGCAATTAGCGATGAGAGGATTTACATAGTTACAAAGTGTATCGTGTATTGCTAATGTGGAACTTAGCAATTAAAACATATCCGTGATCACGTGATGTCTAGGAATTTCATTATATCGCTCATCATTGATCCTAAATTCATCATTTTATGACCATCTGCAATGAGCGATAAGAACAAAAAGTTAGGGCATCGCTTATCGCTATTACAAATTTGAAGGCTAAAAAACCATTAGCGATAAGTGATCCCTCAATAATACAAAGAACATCGCTCATAGCGAATTTAATTTAAGAGCTCTGGCAGCTAATTGCGATGAGCGATATCAAAGAAACATCACTTCATTGCTCGTCACCAATTCTAAATATGCACTACTAAAGAAATCAGTGATGAGCGATAAAAGTAAGATGATCATCAGGACTTAAGTGGAAACTTTTAAACACATGCTCATAAGTTGTTTTAATGGAGGGGAACTCTCTAGGATGACATGTGAAAATGGGTTCGAGAACTTTTAAGTCACAAAATGCAAAGGATGTAAAGGCCAAAAGGCCCCCTACTTAACCTTATAAGTAATAGGAAAATCAAACCTAGGCATGAGGGACCAGTCACATGACGACAATGAATAACATAAAACATAACATAGGCAATCAGAAATCGAGAATACAAGTCACTGCAATAATAAAACAACCAAGGGTTGTAGCACTTATAGACCATTTATGCAAGGTTTTAATCAAAATAAAAACCCTAATATAGTGATGAGGACATGACCAAATATCATAAATGAGGACCCAAGCCAAAATTTTCACAGATTTAAGGTGGAACCAAAAAAAAATTAGGGGTTCCATCACCTAGCAACTCTTCTACCCTTTCTACTCTCTACAACTGATGACATCCTAATATCGTGACTCGCTCCAAATGATAGGTGTGCAAGGGTCGACAATGATTTCAACCCTTCACAGTCCATTACTACAAACCCTTGAAGCCTTGTTAGAACTTGGAACAATTAAGCACCCTAAGAACTTGAAGCCCTATTATAGAAGATAACCCTAGTATTGTTTCCAATTTGGGACAATCATGCACTCAAAGGGACTGAAGCCTTGTTAGAGAATATAACCCTAATTTAATTTCTAATTTTAGATAATCATACACTGAAAGAGACTGAATCCCTGTTAGAGAAGATAACCCTAATATTTTTTTCCAATTTGGTATAATCATGCACTCGAAGATATTGAAGCCCTATTAGAGAAGATAATCTTGATATTGTTTCCAATTTGGGACATCCACACATTGTAATTGCATGATGCTGAAAATGGAAACCTTGAATTCACAAATGAGAATCAACCTACATTCAACATCATTCCCAATAGAGTTTTTCCAAAATGAAGACAAAATGCAGAAATGAAATTCTAATTCTAAGAAATCAAAGCAAATACATTCAAAGGGAAAGATAACTCCATTGTTTTCCTATCTATAAAGTCTTGTCTTTTCTCTCATATTTTTGCAGCAAAAGCACAAGAGGCTATCTAGAATGGAATTGAGAATTATGAAATTGGAGTTGTGTGTGCTTTTTGGTGAGAAGAAGAGACTTTTATAGATGAATTCTTATGCAGATGATCAAATGAAATATGCAATGGATAAAAATGATTATGAGGACATTTTTATGCATCTACAGTAACAATATTCAGTATCTCTAACTACTTTAAGTGCATTTCAATTAGATTCTCCATTCATAAAACTCTCAATGATTGAAGTTTGGGGAAAATCTCTCCACTGATTAGC
>VDFB02089895.1:0-17101 GCA_007258455.2 Sequoia sempervirens
TAATACTAACCCTTGCCCCAATTGAACCCTAACACTAACCCAAAGCTCTATCATATAACCTTAATCTTTACCCCAACCCAAACCCTAATCCTAATAGAATCCTATACCTAATTTTAATCAAAGTCTAACCCTATTTGAACCTTAAACTTAATTGAAGTCATGTTTAGGGTTAGGGTTCAATTAAGGTTAGGGTTGAATTATGGTTATGATTAGGGTCAAAATTCAAATAGGATTATGGTTGGAGTTTAATTAAGGTTGCTATTCACCTAGGGTTAAGGTTCAATTAGTATTCAATTTGGGTTAGGGATCACCAGGGTTATAACTAACAAGGCTGAATTAAGGTCACAAGGTTAGTCTTAAATTAGGGCTAGATTGGAGTTAGGGTTCACCATGTAAGGGCTGGTTCATTTTAGGTTAGGTCTCAATTCAGGAGTTCTCTCTAGGTTTTGATACAATTAGGTTAGGTTTCAACAATACCTAGGGTTACGATTATAGTTCAATTAGTGTTAGAGTTAGGGTTATAATATGAGTTCAATCAGGTTAGGGTCAAGGTTTAATTAGTGTTAGAGTTAGGGTTGCAATAATAAAATTTTCCATATTGATATGGAAAGGCATTCAATTGGATTCATATACAAATGCACAAATAAGAATTGGTAATTAAGAATTCTCTGAACTAAAGTTATAACAAAAAATACAATCCTTAGCTTAATCATTTGTTCTTTGTTAGGGTTGGGATAAGAATTTAACGGGGCCAATCGAGACTTAGGAAATAAAACCTTGCGAAGGAAATAAAGTATTAAAATAAAAGTTGGGTTTTAATTTTATTCTGGTGACGTAAGCCTAAGCCATTAACTCCAGTGGTCATGTCACCGATGGCTTAGCCAAAGCCTTTCATTAAATACTAACCATGTAATGCGTAGGTTTTCTAGATTCGAAGATATGGGAGAAGATCTCGATTGTACCTCACCAACTCACAGACCTAAGGTGTCACCCTGTTATTTGGCATGAGGTTAGAAAAAGGCAGACATGTGTCCTGTATGGAATGTGGGGCCCAATCTCCACTATTGAGCTCATAACCCATGGTTTTAGATCGACAACCAAGATCAAAAGCTAATGTAAATCTCTGTTGTTCCCTGCTAGCTCGCAGGAGGAAGATGAAGGTTGGTGAAAAGCTGCGAGGTCAACGAGATTGCAATGTGTAGCTCCAACCGTTCAATTTGCAAAGTGCATAGGACTTGCCGACATGGTAGTTGGTTTCTGAGATGGATTAATGTTATTGGTCATGAGGAAGGTGAACGATGCTTCATTGGATGTCAAACCGAGTTAGCCTGAGATAAACTGTTTGATCTACCAACTCTTTAGGAGATCAGTGGGTAGTATTCAAAGTTGGAAAATGGCACATGGTGGTCGTTTTATTGTACAACTGGTGAAGCATTAATGAATTATTCCTTGCTTGTGTAGTCCTGTCGATCTTAATCTGTGTGAAGATGTTATTGTTGGAAATCATGAAGGGTGATCTTTGGATTCTCATGCAGCTCTAGTTAAATAGTGACAATACATATATCACCAAATTGCCATGTTTGCACATGCATTTTTACTAAGCATTGATGAAGGTTTCCATTACCTCACACAATAAATACAAGAGGAATTAACTGGTAATAGTGTCATTCTTGTAGCAGCTAGAGTACTTTGTGGGCTAAGTCTAATTAAGTTTGAGTGCTTGTCTGAGAAGAGAAAATGAGTAAGTCAGTAAGGAGGTCTGTTCATTTGAGCTCACAAAAGCTCAGTCCTGCTATTCAGGAAGGTGCTTTGGTTGACAAGCCCAAGCTTGTGCCCACTAGATGTAGTAGAAGGTTGCAATTCCAGGAACATTGCTACTCAACTGGTAGATGACAAAGGCAAGCAGTCAGCATGCTCTATTACTAGTTTGAGTAGGAAAATAAGGTATGGGCATGGCTCCTCTAGATGCCAACACTCACCCATTGACCTTACGAGCAACACTTCTGATGATGTAACCGAGACCGACTCCGACTACTGTCAGTATTTACATCACTTCAATCATAGTCTGACCTTTGATGAGGAAGTGATATATGTGGTGCTATTGTCTATTAAAACCCCAAGCAGACAGACTAGAACCATATTGGGCAAGGACAAGAAAGAAGAGGAGGATGAGGGTCTACCATATTGGGCAACAACTAGAAGTGGGCGTGTATACCGGGGTTTGAGTGTTGGTAAGGGTAGGGTGGTGGGTAAATAAGAAGTTGTTGTGGTGCCTTCATGGAAATTTGGTTTCCTGGTTTTTTTTGCATGGATAGTGACAAGGGGATTTTGATGACAATTTTTGTTCCCTTTTTTTTTAAATTTCCCCAGTTCATGTGACACTATGTTTTGTAGATTCAATGCGTGGGAAGTTTTGAAATGAAATTCAAATGCAATGGAGATTTTGTTCAAATGAAAATTTGTGGTGAAATTACATTTGAGCCTGAAGCTTGTTGCTCCCTTGTCATATAAAAGGGAGTTCAAGGCTCATTTGTAGGGAGAGAACTGATGAAAGCTCTAGCTAGGTTTTGAGTTGAATATATGGGTAGAAAGATAGTTTTGAGTTGAATATATCGTTAGAAAGATATTTTAACTCTAATGAAGAATTGATATCTATGGTGCCATTGGCTATTAAAACCCCAAGTGGACGGACTAGAATTGTATTGGGCAAGGACAAGAAAGAATAGGAGGCTGAGGGTCTACCGTATTGGGAAACAACTAGAAGTGGGTGTGTATATTGGGGTCTGAGTGCTGGTAAGGGAAGTGTGGTGGGTAAATAAGAAGTTGTTGTGGTTCCTTAGTGGCAATTTGGTTGCCTAGTTTTTTGCGTGTATACAAATTAAGGGGAATTTTGATGACAATTTGTGTTCCCTTTTCTTTAAGCTTTCCTCAGTTCATGCACTATATATGTTTTGCAAATTCAACGTGTGGGAAGTTTTGTAATGAAAGTCAAATGCAATGAAGATTTTGTTCAAATGAAAATTTGTGGTGAAATTACATTTGAGCCCGAAGCTTGTTGCTCCCTTGTCATATAAAAGGGAATTCAAGGCTCATTTGTAGGGAGAGAACTGATGAAATCTCTAGCTAGGTTTTGAGTTGAATATATGGGTAGAAGGATAGTTTTGAGTTGAATATATGGGTAGAAAGATATCTATCCTTTGATTAGGAAGTGATATCTGTGGTGCCATTGGTTGTTAAAACCCCAAGCGAACAGAATATAATAGATAGCTTGTTTTCAGTTTTGGATGAATATATGCAAATTATCTTAAATTGTATGTAGATGAGTTATAAGCATGAATAAACGTATAATTCTAATATATTTTCTCTCCTTATGTGGATTTGAGTGAATTTTGAATGAAATTTTAATGATGTTGTCATTCTTCTTTTGATAATTTGTTCAATTGTGTGTCTATGTTTTGGGTAGAATTCAATTTTAAAATTTTGAGGTTTCATATTTATATGTGTGAGATTGATCTAATATTCCAGAAAATGAATGTTAAAATATCATGAAAAAATGGGCATAGAATGAATGTAGAAGTAAAATTATATTTCCATATATTCATAAAATAAGATCTAATAAACAAAAAATATATGCAATTAAAAATAAAGGAAAAATATTTCAACCAAAATTTAGATAAGAGAGATAATTAGATTGTATGATAACTTTAAGGCTAGGGTTAAGGTTTGATTAGGATTAGTGTTAGCTTAGGGTTATGATTAGAGTTATGAATCTACAATTAGGGTTCAATTAGGGTTATGGTTAGAGTTATGAATCTACAATTAGGGTTCAATTAATGCTCACTTAGGGTTTCTTTCATGGGAGAAGTTTATTGAATGGTAAGTGTATTTTATAAAATTAATATGTCAAGAATTAATTTTAGATAATACTACATGTGGTTTTTCATATGGTATTAAATTGTAGATTAAAATTGATAATAGATTCCCTTCCTTCTTTTGCATTGTAACCTACCATAATATATGGCCTTAAAATCCTATTCATATTTTGAGTGTAGTGCCTCGTCCGTTGTGGCCCTCCTGGATATTTGCATAAGTGTGTTTTGTGGTCTTGTTGGTTATTTGGTCGGTTCATGTGATTAAAGTGAGATTTTAATGGCTTTGTTAAGCGAGTTAATTGAATTAATTAGTGGAAATGTTGTCATTTAAGGATGAATTAAATAAATTATTATATTAAACATATTGATGAAGTAATTTAAATAAAATTAGAAGTAAAATTGTAAATAACAAGTCCATATTGTGAAATAATATTTACACGTTAATTTTAAATAATTAAATTAATTTTTACCTTATAAAAGATCATCTTGTGGGATATAAATATTATATATAGGAAAATAATGTGATTTATAATTTAATAATGATGAAAAGATAATTATTTTAATAAGAAATTTAAATGGTTAAGGGGATAGGAAGCTGAAGTGTTTTAAAGCATGGAAATCTAGAAAGAAAATAATAAAAAGAAATAGTGATGTCTCTCAAAATTCTAAGTCTCTTCAATAAATTCTAAGAATAGGGAGTTTTAAAGAGCCTACTTGATTCTTCTGACAAGCTATCATAGCTGCAACACTTGCAAATAACTATAATGAAGCAAGGAGATGGCGATATTTCCAAATTCCAATATTTACTTTCTAATATAATTGGCAACCTGTGAAGAGAGGGACTGGCGTTTTGCTACGAGTGCCTGACTACAAGTCTTCATCCTCGCAGCAGTGGGAAAAAAAAGAGAAGGAAAAAGGTGCACCCGGTTGGGTGCGAGCCGAGTGGAACTTGGGGAGCACCAATGGTGTGAAAAGTTAGAAATCAGGGTGTCTGACTGTTTTCAACATCATCCTATAGATGCCTGTGAACTAGACAAATAGCTTGTATAGGGGAAATCAGTAACCAGAAGCATAGGGAGAGGAAGCACAAAGAGTAACAAAAAGGACAAGAACAAAACTTAAAAGACCAAACTAACGAAGCATAGGTATCCCCTTTCTTGTTCAATATATATATTCTATCAGGTGATAACATATAATTATTTCTTTTGTTCCAAGCAATCTGTGCAAAGTATTTATTCACCTCACTATATCCCATCAGCCTACCTAATGGTTGTTTTGGAGTGTAAATAGAATGTTTTATTCAATATTCTACACTATTCTTGCATCGGCCTACTTTGTTTTTTTTTGTTGTGACCTTTATCTTGTTCATTGCCATTTTAATAACCTTGACATCAAATTCTGAATCGATCATATTGGAGTTCTTTTCAACTTTTCTTCTTCTAATTTAATCAACATTATGCTACCTTTCTTGATAAATCAACTATTCTTTATCAGATCAAATACATTTGTAATAAAATTGGCCTATCCTAAAATTCCTTGGACGCTCCATTTGAACATCCGATCTCGGATCGGTTTGCAAGGAAATACTCTTAAGCCATTTTCAGCAAATCAAAAGTCTCTAACTCTTCAACAAATCCACTTTGTATAATTTTTGCACGCATTGTATTCCATGAGATGAAATCTTTTTGAGAATAGTTTGTGTACCCTTTTCTAATCTTTCACTTTTTACATGTATGCCTACCAAAGCTTTTCCGTTGTTAATATTTGACAAATCATAGGTAAATATCGGTGCTCACAACCTTTAGTTCTCATGGTGCCTATAGTCACTTATTAGTCAAACCTTTCCTCACTGTTGTCATACTTGAAAATAAGATACTATCTCTAACATCTTAGCAGTATAAAAAGACTTTAGCTTTGACATTAGACCCACTACCATAAAGGAATTTGGATTGTTTTTATACATATATAATGTTGTTAGATATTCATTTGAGAATAGAGTCTGGTTACTAGTTTTGGTCCGGTTTGATGGTTTAGGTTCTCTAAAGGCTACTTTTGGTTTGGGGGTCTATTTTGATGCATGTTTTTCTCGTGTTTTCTAATTGGGTTGATTTGGTGTACAATTTTCCCTTCATATGCTCATTGTAGAATGTTTCATGTGTTTTGAGTTCATTTTGAGAAATCTTAGTTTGGCTTCTGTTTACTCCTGCCAATAGTAGTTCTTGATAAGGACAATTGTGATAACTTTAAGATAGTGGAAGGATTTCAGCTTTATTTTCAAAAGGTTAAGTATAGAAGAAATCTAAGAATGGTTCACCTCCTAGCTTAAAATTGAATAGAGGATAGTTACTTGCCTATTTCAAATGTTAGAAAAGAACAATTTCTTTGATTCTAAAACTAAATGATTATATTATATAATGGGAATTGGTAAACATTAGAATATTAGGGAAAATAGTTATGCCTTTTTGTAAATGAATAAGTTCTTAGTTCATAGTGAAATTAGATGGTCATATAGTTTTAGTTAGGAAGAAAACTGGCAATGTAATGTAGTGTTCATGAGATTAGTTATCCTATTAAATATAATTAGAGTAATAATTGGCTCATTATGTTTATATATATGTATATAGTTATAGGAATGATTATAAAGCCTGAATTGGAATAAAAGAAATTGGTTGGAATGCTTTTATAACATCTTTTATTTAGTACAACTTTTTGATGAGCATAGTGAGATGTTTGTAAGGTATGTGAGTATAGCCTTTAATGAGTTGAAATGATTTCTTATCAAGTGAAGATTCAAATCGTAGACGATAGTTCAATTGTTCTTTGAAGTTATTGCTTTTGATTTGTTGGGTTAGTATTCTGAGTGTGGTAAAATATGCCTGCAGATAATTATGATATGTGATTATAGAGTTCCTTTATTTATTTTAAACTAATTCTTATTGAACGAATGGATAAATTTTATTTGAATGGTCATTATTCATTTAAGGGTAATTTGATGTATCCTATTTGTGGTGTCCTCTTGGAATTGCTAGGCTTTGGAAGTGATTTCATTTCGTTGGGTTCGTGTCGATTTATGTGTGATTTGACAAATCCTTTCATTGTGACTTTTCTTGAGTTGACGTGAGTTGGGGATCTTCTTTAAGTTAAATTGTGTTGCTATTTGTTTAACCTTACGTGGTGAATTCTTGGTTTGTTTTGAGTTGTGGGGGTCTTATTAATTGATTTTGTGGTGGAGTATTTTGGATACTAATGCGATGCTTGGTTGTGATAAGTTTATGCTTCTTATTGTATGCAATCTTCCCACTTGTATTATTTTGGTGAAACATTAAATTATATTGTTGTCATTTTTGTTGATTTTGTCAAAGGTCATTTGTTTACCAGCTGTACGGGTATCTTGTGAGGAGGAAATTGAGGTCTCCCTTGGATGCCTGGTTGCATGCTTTTACCTCTATTGTTGAAGGATTGTTTCTGGATGGTTCTGTGTTGGTGTGAATGCCTTTGGAGACTAATTTTGATTCAAGGAATCCTTTGACATTTAATTTGTGTTGCAATGTAATTGGGAACTCGTATTTTGTTTATGAGTGTGGGTAGTTGATCCTCTTGGATTTCTGATTTATTTTGTATCAAAGTTGATTATGTAGTCTGGATGGGGTTGCTCTTATTTTGATGTATTCACTCATTATATTTGAATTGAAAATAGTTCTTGTGGCCTTGCAATTATTGTTGTCAGTTCTTTGATGGGGAAACCCTAGTGTAAAATTTATGAGAATCTTCTAGAGGCTTATTTTTATTGTTGGTCAATGTCTCTCCTTTTATGTTCCCTTGAAGTGGCAAGTGTTTTGGTATCAAGATTTTGAAAGGGCTGTATGAGAATTGTTGAGACTCTGATTTTGTACTTGTTAGCGAGATGGGTAATGCCTCGCATGCTTTTATGTTGTGATTCTTTGTTCAAATTATGATGGTACAACCCCTGGTTTTTATGTTGTTGGGTCTCTAGGGAGAGTGGCTCCTCGTGGGGGCCGATGCCCCATTTAAGGGGAAGGGCACAGGATAACCCACGAGTGAGTTAGTAATCAAGTGAAAACCTAATAATTAAGTTAGGAGGATTGGGTAGTAATATCATTATAAGATTTAAAAAATGGATGCCTCATCTTCATTAGTGCTTCTGCAGACTAATGGAAGGCTAAGAAGGCCGTGGTCGGCAAGGTCATGATGTCATCTTCACGAGAGGTTTACTGCTCCGCATGAGTCACCCTATGGACCGGCACCTCCAGTTGGGAGGAAGGGCACAGGATAGCCATAGATGGGACTGGCGCCTCCAGTTGGGAGGAAGAGCACAGGATAGCCCATGTAGGACTATGCGATGACACTCTCCCCTTGTTGCCCAGGTGTTTTACTTTATTGTGTTCCTCTTGAAGTATGTTATGGGAGTTGGTTTAGATTGTGGTTGAATGGACTTATATTGATTTATGGAGTATTGCCTTGATACATCTTTGGTGTACTTTATGGTCTTGTATGATCTCATTGATATTTGACTTATGACCTTGTACTCTTATGGTACTGTGATATGATGTTATTGTATTGTTTAATTACAATTTGGAATTGTACTCTGTTTATTATTTTAGTTTGATTTGGAAGTGTTTCATGATCATCCTTTGGTTTCTTGTTTACTGGTCATTGCTTTGATTTATGTGATGAGATTTATGACTTTAAGTTATTATGTTGACTCTTGGATGTTGTTGATTATGTCATTGTAATCCTTGAGTTTTATGATACTTTTGTGTAACATTGAGTCTTGTGGTTCCCTGTCTGGATGTTCTTGGTTGAGGTCTTTTTCTTGTCAGCTCCTTAGCACAGGGGGTGGGTCTCCAAACCCACATGGTCAGGTGGAACGTGCTAAGCACCCCATTGGGTCCCCAGTCGAGGATCGAGAGGTGCGGATTGGGCTGTTGTAGCAACCCCATAGTTGTATCCATCTTGGAGCCAGTTATGATACTGTGTATTCATTTGTTCATTTACATCATGATTTTTGTTGTATGGTTTCCGTTCATGTTTGGAAACACTATTGTATCATTGTACCTCTAGAACATTGTACTGTAATGTAATGTTAAACTTGGTGTGGATATTGGCCATGGCAGTTGTTATTCAATGTGTTAAGTTAATCATGTATATGTTGCATTTATGTATACAAATGATTTCTTATCAATGATTATCATGTATGTGTTATATTTGTTAATGTTTATTTTGTTATGGATTATATCTTTGGCTTTTATTCTTTATTGTCGTTGTGTGGATCTAAGTCTCGTAATGACTCCTCGTGTACCCCAAGGGATGTATGTGTTAGTGAATCTATTTAAATGAAATTCATGTTATGACTTAAGGTGTATTACATGTATGTTATGTTAACTTTAAAAAAAAAATTGTGCAGTAATTATTGTTTAATTGTCCTTTGGGGTTCGGACAACGGGGTGTTACAACATGGTATCAGAGCCTAGGTTCATACACTGGGCACTATGTGTGCTCACTATGTAACCTTGTGCTTAGACCCGTGAGTCTTGAGTTTTACTTTTCTTTTGTCATTGTTGTGAACCTGAGTTTCTGCTATTAACTGGTGTCGGGTCGATGGTGCAGGAAACTTATGGGAAAGGATAGGACCCTTGATGTAGTGTGCAATGCATCGATATCCTTCCTGTCGAGAATGCTCTATGGACCCTTGAGTTTTAGTGTGATGTGTTTCTTGGTGATGTGTTTTATGTGTGTGAATATGTTAAGTGTGTGTGGAATTTGCAATTATGTTTTCTTGAATCTGTGAAGGTGTAAAATTTTACCCTTTTTATGTAAATTGATGTGAGATTTGGTGTTGAATAATGGTTAAAGTGGAGTTCTTTGTGTGAAAATTATGAGATTAACTAAGATGTGAGGTTTGGTGGATAATTATTCTATGATTTTTAGTAGAATATAGTATCTTGAGGTTAAGATTGCAACTTGAATTATGGGTACTAATGTGTGATGTTCTATCGTAGCTTTTGATTTACAGGAAGTTGGCTTCAGAAAGCATAGTGACGAAGGTAATGTAATTGTAATATGCAGGTATAGATATTTATAATGTCAAGTAGTAATTCATTTTGATATAGTAGATGAATTAGGTTTATGGTTAGCATCCTTATGTGAATATTGCCTAACTAATAAGAAGTAGACTGTTTACGAGTTACTAGAATTGTTTTGACTATTATGTGTGGTTTGGTGGGAGGGACAGTGTGGTATCACTCGCTCGCGAGTGCCCTACTATGCTGGGAGTTCCTCTCACGATGTATTTGTGATATATATGTATTGTGCACAATGTTTGTTTGCATGCAGGATTGCAAGAACTAAGTCTCGATTCCACCTGCATTGTCAGGACAGGGCGAACATTATATACACCCAATGGGTTTGACGTTGAACATAGGAGCTGACAAGAAAGTTTCCCCAACCTAGTTCATCATTTGTCCTAGTGTTTGACAAATTGGTCTAGTTGCAACCCTATCACCACTTTTGTTTTGGTATCATTTCTTTATTTTTCGTGTGTTTAATTTTCATTGCATACCTGGTGACATTTAATTCATGATTTAACTTGTAGTGTTGATGTGCTTATGATTGTTACTATTATTGTTGGTTTATGGTCTTACCATGTTTGTGCTTGAGCTCGACTTCCAGGAGTAAGTCGAAGCCTAGAGGGGGAGGATGTACTGCCCCGTTCGTTGTGGCCCTCCTGGATATTTGCGTAAGTGTGTTTTGTGGTCTTGTTGGTTATTTGGTTGGTTCATGTGATTAAAGTGATATTTTAATGGCTCTATTAAGCGAGTTAATTGAATTAATTAGTGGAAATGTTGTCATTTAAGGATGAATTAAATAAATTATTATATTAAACATATTGATGAAGTAATTTAAATAAAATTAGAAGTAAAATTGTAAATAACAAGTCCATATTGTGAAATAATATTTACACGTTAATTTTAAATAATTAAATTAATTTTTACCTTATAAAAGATCATCTTGTGGGGTATAAATATTATATATAGGAAAATAATGTGATTTATAATTTAATAATGATGAAAAGATAATTATTTTAATAAGAAATTTAAATGGTTAAGGGGATAGGAAGCTGAAGTGTTTTAAAGCATGAAAAGCTGGAAAGAAAATAATAAAAAGAAATAGTGATGTCTCTCAAAATTCTAAGTCTCTTCAATAAATTCTAAGAATAGGGAGTTTTAAAGAGCCTACTTGATTCTTCTGACAAGATATCACAGCTGCAACACTTGAAAATAACTATAATGAAGCAAGGAGATGGCGATATTTCCAAATTCCAATATTTACTTTCTAATATAATTGGCAACCTGCGAAGAGAGGGACTGGCCTTTTGCTACGAGTTCCTAACCACAAGTCTTCATCCTCACAACGGTGGGAAAAAAAAAGAGAAGGAAAAAGGTGCACCCGGTTGGGTGTGAGCCGAGTGGAACTCGGGGAGCACCAATGGTGCGAAAAGTTAGAAATCAGGGTGTCTGACTATTTTCAACGTCATCCTATCAATGCCTGTGAACTAGAAAAATAGCTTGTATAGGGGAAATCGGTAACTAGAAGCATAGGGAGAGGAAGCAAAGAGAGTAACGAAAAGGACAAGAGCAAAACTTAAAAGAGAAAACTAATGAAGCACAGGTATCCCCTTTCTTGTTCAATATATATCTTCTATCAGGTGATAACATATAATTATTTCTTTTGTTGCAAACGGTCTATGCAAAGTATTTATTCACCTCACTATATCCCGTCGGCCTACCTGATGGTTGTTTTGGAGTGTAAATAGAATGTTTTATTCAATATTCTACCCTATTCTTGCATCGGCCTACTTTGTTTTTTTGTTGTGACCTTTATCTTGTTCATTGCCACTTTAATAGCCTTGACATCAAATTCTGAATAGATCATATTGGAGTGCTTTTCAACTTTTCTTCTTCTAATTTAATCAACATTATGCTACCTTTCTTGATAAAATCAACTATTCTTTATCAGATCAAATACATTTGTAATAAAATTGGCCTATCCTAAAATTCCTTGGACGCTTCATTTGAACATCCGATCTCGGATCGGTTTGCAAGGAAGTACTCTTAAGCCATTTTCAGCAAATCAAAAGTCTCTAACTCTTCAACAAATCCACTTTGTATAATTTCTGCATGCATTGTATTCCATGAGATGAAATCTCTTTGAGAATAGTTTGTGTACCTTTCTCTAATCTTTCACTTTTTACATGTATGCCTACCAAAGCTTTTCCATTGTTAATATTTGACAAATCATAGGTAAATATCGATGCTCACAACCTTTAGTTATCATGGTGCTTGTAGTCACTTATTAGTTAAAACCTTCCTCATTGTTGTCATACTTGAAAATAAGATACTATCTCTAACATCTTAGCAGTATAAAGAGACTTTAGCTTTGACATTAGACCCACTACCATAAAGGAATTTGGATTGTTTTTATACATATATAATGTTGTTAGATATTCATTTGAGAATAGAGTTTGGTTACTAGTTTTGGTCTGGTTTGATGGTTCAGGTTCTCTAAAGGCTACTTTTAGTTTGGGGGTCTGTTTTGATGCATTTTTTTCTCGTGTTTTCTAATTGGGTTGATTTGGTGTACAATTTTCCTTTCATATGCTCATCATAGAATGTTTCATGTGTTTTGAGTTCATTTTGAGAAATCTTAGTTTGGCTTCTGTTTACTCCTGCCAATAGTAGTTCTTGATAAGGACAATTGTGATAACTTTAAGATAGTGGAAGGATTTCAGCTTTATTTTCAAAAGGTTAAGCATAGAAGAAATCTAAGAATGGTTCACCTCCTAGCTTAAAATTGAATAGAGGATAGTTACTTGCCTATTTCAAACATTAAAAAAGAACAATTTCTTTGATTATAAAACTAAATGATTATATTAAATAATGGGAATTGGTAAACATTAGAATATTAGGGAAAATAGTTATACCTTTTTGTAAATGAATAAGTTCTTAGTTCATAGTGAAATTAGATGGTCATATAGTTTTAGTTAGGAAGAAAAATAGCAATGTAATGTAGTGTTCATGAGATTAGTTATCCTTTTAAATATAATTAGAGTATTAATTGGCTCATTATGTTTATATATATGTATATAGTTATAGGAATGATTATAAATCCTGAATTGGAATAAAAGAAATTGGTTGGAATGCTTTTATAACTTCTTTTATTTAGTACAACTTTATGATGAGCATAGTGAGATGTTAGTAAGGTATGTGAGTATAGCCTTTAATGAGTTAAAACGATTTCTTATCAAGTGAAGAGTCAAATCGTAGATGATAGTTCTATTGTTCTTTGAAGTTATTGCTTTTGATTTGTTGGGTTAGTATTCTGAGTGTGGTAAAATATGCCTGCAGATAATTATGCTATGTGATTATAGAGTTCCTTTATTTATTTTAAACTAATTCTTATTGAACGAATGGATAAATTGTATTTGAATGGTCATTGTTCATTTAAGGGTAATTTGATGTATCCTATTTGTGGTGTCCTCTTGGAATTGCTTGGCTTCGGAAGTCATTTCATTCCGTTGGGTTTGTGTCGATTAATGTGTGATTTGACAAATCCTTTCATTGTGACTTTTCTTGAGTTGACGTGAGTTGGGGATCTTCTTTAAGTTAAATTGTGTTGCTATTTGTTTAACCTTACGTGGTGAATTCTTGGTTTGTTTTGATTTATGGTGGAGTATTTTGGATACTAATGTGATGCTTGGTTGAGATAAGTTTATGCTTCTTATTGTATGCAATCTTCCCACTTGTATTATTTTGGTGAAATATTAAATTATATTGTTGTCATGTTTGTTGATTTTGTCAAAGGTCATTTGTTTACCAGCTGTACGGGTATCTTGTGAGGAGGAAATTGAGGTCTCCCTTGGATGCCTGGTTGCATGCTTTTACCTCTATTGTTGAAGGATTTTTTCTGGATGGTTCCATGTTGGTGTGAATGCCTTTGGAGACTAATTTTGATTCAAGGAATCCTTTGACATTTAATTTGTGTTGCAATGTAATTGGGAACTTGTATTTTGTTTATGAGTGTGGGTAGTTGATCTTCTTGGATTTCTGATTTATTTTGTATCAAAGTTGATTATGTAGTCTGGATGGGGTTGATCTTATTTTGATGTATTCACTCATTATATTTGAATTGAAAATAGTTTTTGTGGCCTTGCAATTATTGTTGTTAGTTCTTTGATGGGGAAACCCTAGTGTAAACTTTATGAGAATCTTCCAGAGGCTTATTTTTATTGTTGGTCAATGTCTCTCCTTTTATGTGCCCTTGAAGTGGCAAGTGTTTTGGTATCATGATTTTGAAAGGGTTGTACGAGAATTGTTGAGACTCTGATTTTGTACTTGTTAGCGAGATGGGTAATGCCTCGCATGCATTTATGTTGTGATTCTTTGTTCAAATTATGATGGTACAACCCTTCGTTTTTATGTTGTTGGGTCTCTAGGGAGAGTGGCTCCTCGTGGGGGCCAACGCCCCGTTTAAGGGGAAGGGCACAGCATAACCCACGAGTGAGTTAGTAATCAAGTGAAAACCTAATAATTAACTTAGGAGGATTGGGTAGTAATATCATTATAAGATTTTAAAAATGGATGCCTCGTCTTCATTAGTGCTTTCACAGACTAATGGAAAGCTGAGAAGGCCGTGGTCGACAAGGTCATGACCTCATCTTCATGAGAGGTTTACGGCTCCGCATGAGTCACCCTATGGATCGACGCCTCTAGTTGGGAGGAAGGGCATAGGATAGCCATAGATTGGACCGACACCTCCAGTTGGGAGGAAGAGCATATGATAGCCCTTGTAGGACTATGTGATGACACTCTCCCCTAGTTGCCCAGTTGTTTTACTTTATTGTGTTCCTCTGGAAGTATGCTATGGGAGTTGGTTTAGATTATGGTTGAATGGACTTATATTGATTTATGGAGTATTGCCTTGATTCATATTTCATGTACTTTGTGGTCTTGTATGATCTCATTGATATTTGACTTATGACCTTGTACTCTTATGGTACTGTGATATGATGTTATTGTATTGTTTAATTACAATTTGGAATTGTACTCTATTTATTATTTTAGTTTGATTTGGAAGTGTTTCATGATCATCCTTTGGTTTCTTGTTTATTGGTCATTGCTTTGATTTATGTGATGAGATTTATGACTTTAAGTTATTATGTTGACTCTTGGATGTTATTGATTATGTCATTGTAATCCTTGAGTTTTATGATACTTTTGTGTAACGTTGAGTCTTGTGGTTCCCTGTTTGGATGTTCTTGGTTGAGGTATTTTTCTTGTCAACTCCTTAGCATGGGGGTGGGTTTCTGGACCCACATGGTCAGGTGGAATGTGCTAAGCACCCCATTGGGTCCCCAGTTGAGGATCCAGAGGTGTGGATTGGGCTGTTGCAGCGACCCCAGAGTTGTATCCATCTTGGAGCCAGTTATGATACTGTGTATTCATTTATTCATTTGCATCATGATTCTTGTTGTATGGTTTTCATTCATGTTTGGAAACACTGTTGTATCATTGTAACTCTAGAACATTGTACTGTAATGTAATGTTAAACTTGGTGTGGATATTGGCCATGGCAGTTGTTATTCAATGTGTTAAGTTAATCATGTATACGTTGCATTTATGTATACAGATGATTTCTTATCAATGATTATCATGTATGTGTTATATTTTTTAATGTTTATTTTATTATGGATTATATCTTTGGCTTTATTCTTTATTGTCGTTGTGTGGATCTAAGTATCGTAATGACTCCTTGTGTACCCCAAGGGATGTATGTGTTAGTGAATCTACTTAAATGAAATTCATGTTATGACTTAAGGTGTATTACATGTATGTTATGTTAACTTAAAAAAAAAAAAATGTGCAGTAATTATTGTTTAATTGTCCTTTGGGGTTCGCACGATGGGGTGTTACATTGAGCTTTTCTAAACTATACAACACGACATCCAACAAAAAAAATTGTTATGCATTTTTTCCAAGCACAAATCCTTAGAATTCTTAATGTGTTACTTAGGTTAATTCTTTATTGCAATAAATAAATACACACTAATATATATATTATGGATTTGAGGGAAAATATTAAAATATTTATATATATAGAAAATTTTAAATGCAAGGGTAATCTAGTACATACCTTTTCTTTTGTTAATGTTGATGAAGATACAAATCTTGATGAAGTGCCAAATTTGATGACATGATATAAAAAACTAGAATATCTTTGCTCTATGTGGCACTTGAAATTTTGTAAGAAACTATAACTAACTCTACATCAAATTTGTGACTTTGGACCTATTTTGAATCAATAACATGAGCTTTTAAGAGATGATCTCACCCAGTATACACACGCTCAAAGTTGGGAGTAGTGTTGAGGATCGGGTGGATCTTTGGGAAGGTCCAATGCTTCACCTTTGTATCTCTCCCTATAGATAGAGGTAGAGATGAATATAAAATGAGAGAGGAAAAGGGATAAAAATAGATAGAGATATAGAGAGAGATAGAGGGAGAAATAAATATATAGAGAGACAAATAAATTTAAAACAATAACAATAAATTTAAAATCAGAAATGTTCATCAATCATTAGATTTAGTATTGACAACATCAAAGAAGTATATCATGACAAAATGGCATTAACTAACTTAGATATATCCACTATTTTTTTTTTCAAATGTTTTAATACATTGTTAACATTATATACATTCAAGCATCTAAATGTTATGAAACCTATAACTTTGCAATTGAGTCTAATAAAGCTTTGCTCTCAAATGAATAATCAAACTTTGTTGTTTTTATGACTATGCATTTAATCCTTTGTTCAAGTATATAAGTCTCTTTTTTCACTTGAAGTTTAAATATGTATCTGTTGAAAAGGACCTTTTGTATAATGTGTGAAAAATTATCATCTTGTTTTTCATGCTTCAAAATGTTCAATTCTTTTGTTGTTACACCCATAATTTCTTATGCCACTTCTTCAAAAGTTGTAATCCAAGTGAATGAAGTATGGTCTTGCACTTTGCATTGAAGTATGTATTTATAATCACATTCAGAGGAAGTTTTATCACATCTTCCATAATACCACTGACCATTTTCATTAGTGTTTACCTTTTTTTTGTAGTGCCTATCTCCAATTTTCAAGGGGCATGTTGTATAACAAA
>VDFB02089896.1:0-30817 GCA_007258455.2 Sequoia sempervirens
TCTTGAATGGAGTGTTGAAAGAAGAAGAGTATGTGGAGCAGTCGCCTGGCTACGAAGTCCTAGGGAAAGAAGACAAGGTCTATAGGCTCTGGAAAGCTCTTTACGGGTTGAAACAAGCACCACGGGCATGGTACAATAGAATTGATTTGTACCTTCTAAGCAATTCCTTTAGAAATCGTGGTAGTGAGCCCACACTCTACATCAAGGTAGCCAATGGTGAGATTCTTATTGTTGTTTTGTATGTAGATGATTTAATTTTCATAGGAAATAGTAATTTTTTCATTGCTAATTTCAAAGAGGTAATGAAAAATGAGTTTGAAATGATAGACCTAGGTTTGCTAAAATATTTCCTAGGCATAGAGGTCCAACAAACAGATCATGGCATATTTATTTCACAAACAAGTTATGCTAAACAAATCTTGAAGAGATTTAGAATGTTGGACAACAAACTAGCCCCAACCCCAATACCTACAGGTCTAAAATTAAGCAAAAAGGATAGCAACAATAATGTTAAACCAACCCTCTATAAGAGCATGGTTGGAAGCCTCATGTATTTGAAAACAACAAGACCTGATTTGATGTATGCGGTAAGCCTGATTTCTAGGTGCATGGAGCAACCTAAGGACACACACTGGCAAGCAAGAAAAAGAATTCTAAGGTATATGAATGGCATGAAAGGCTATGGCATTAAGTACACCGCCTCCAATGATTTTTAGCTGATTGGGTACATAGACAGTGATTGGGTAGGAAATTTAGATGACAGGAAGAGCACATCAGGATATTTGTTCCACATGGGTTCAAGAGCAATATCATGGGCATCAAAGAAGCAACCCATAGTTTCTCTCCCCACAGCTGAAGCAGAATACATAGCAGCAAATGCAACAGCATGTCAGGCTATTTGGCTTAAAAGAATCCTTGTAGATTTGAATGAGCAATAAGAAGATGGTACAACCATATTTTGTGCAAATGTGTCTTCTATTGCATTGACTAAGAATCTCGTCTTTAATGGATGAAGCAAGCACATCAAAATCCACTACCATTTCATAAGGTTGTTGGTGGAGCATGGAGAGATTCAACTTCATTATTACAAATCTAAGCAGCAGCTCGCTGATATTTTCACAAAGGCATTGTCAAAAGAATCCTTTGAATGCCTAAGGAATAGGCTTGGTATGCAGGAATGCTCTAGAACTTTGGTTATGGAAAACATAGAAAAATGAAGATGCTCCAGAACTTTAGTTCTGGAAAATTTAGAAAAGCACAGATGCTCCAGAACTTCAGAAGACAGTTCGAGAATGCAGAATAGATGCACACAGGTTTTCTCCATAAACTTTATTCCGGTGCTTTGGAACTTGTGGTTCATTGCTCTGAAACTTTTGGTCCGTTGCTCCGGAAGTTTTCCAGAGTGATAAAAAGCAGGGACCGATGCTCTGGAATCCTTGCTATGGAAACTTTACTCCAGAAATTTTAAATGATGATGAAAAGCATAATGGCTCAAAATTAAGGGGGAGTGTTGGAATATCTAATTTAGAGCTACAACGGACAAGTGCATTTAATGCACCATCAGATGAAATCCAATTTGGATTGTTCCTCCCTTGCCGTGTCTGACAATCTTGCTGGCCAATTATTGTTTTTGGAAATGAATTTAATTCAGGTAGGTGAATTTGAATTGGGCACCATATTTAGGAAAGGAAACAAAAGACAAAAGAATAGAATGATTATTCTGTAGAAGGAGAGTAAGTTTTTGTAGCAGCAAACAAGGAGGAATGTTTAGAAGAACAAAATAGAAGGGAATGTTCAGGAGATCCTACAGCAGCAGAAGACATTGATAGAGCAATGCTCCAGTGCTCTGGAATATCTCCAGCACACAACATCAGCATAGAAAGCTCTAATGCGCTAGAACATGAGTAGTTTTTTGTATGAAGTGTATACAGAGCTTTTGTTCTGAGTTTTTTTTTGTAGTTTTTTATTGTAATCCTTTTGGCGAATGAAATAGAAAATCAAATATATTATTTTTGTCTCCTTGTGTTTGTCTCCTTTATTGTTGTGTGTTTTCATTTTTCCCACTGTAGTTGGGTTTATTTTCCCAACACAGATCTCCTATGACTCGGAACAACTAAGATGACTATCAATTCCAAATTAAAATGACTAAAAGCAAATGAACGATCTACAAAATTTATAAAATAAATCAACGAAACTTGTTCTTAAAAACCTGAAGAGACAGAGCCAAGGCAGCAAAGATTGTAAAAGCCAAATTGATTTTTGATGGGTTTGGAAAAAATAATTTTAGATTGGAAAACTTGTCGATAGTTGAAGAATCAAAATTTCAAAATATCTATTACTAATCTCTTTGCATGCACAGAAATGAGATTTTTCAAAGGGGATATGGAAATCCAACAAAGCATAAAGGATAGCCGAAGCACATATGGGAGAAACTACAAACTCAATAAATTACTATTTCAAAGATTTATTAACTTCATACGCGATTGAATTCTAGATTGTAAGTTGCGTCTTTCTCTGCTGAGATGCCAAAGATGATGGAATAGTAGTGTAAGCTACTCCTACACCTACTGATATGCCAAATGCCTTTGGTGATGTCTCTCCACAATCCAACGCAAAGCTTTCAGGACCAAACAAATCGCTGTATTCATGTCTTATAAAGCAAGATGAAGTTGATTGCAAAAACTCTTATGAACAAATATTGCACCTTACAATTGAAAAAGAATTGGCTTTTTAGAAAAATAGATTGTCTTTATCAGTTACTATAATTTATATAGAGAGTTGCATCTAAGAGGCGCAATTTTCAAAGTTAATATCTATATAAATCATATGATTTCAATTACAGCCGTTAAAGGAATTTGGAAGCTTCCTTTTGCAGATAAAAGAATATGCAACTTGCCTTTCATAGCTATAGGGTTGGAAACTTTGCATCACGTAAGAGGAAAATCACTTCTAATTCAATCTGTTGTAAAATCTGTTCTGATCGAATTTACAACTGTAATATATTTTTTGTTTTGTTTTCTTGCACAAATGTACTAGACTGCTAATGAGCGTTACCACTGTAAGAATGGCATTCTTTGATAATGAATTTATCATTGTGATGAATTTTTCCACGATTTCTGATGGTGAATTGTTAGTGGTGAATTTGCCTGGCTTACCTGTAAGAATATGCCTTGCATGTAATGATAGTGAAATTCAAAATTCCAAATATATTGGTGTTGAAATTCGGAACATGAAAAAAGTTAACCACATTGAATAAAGATTCCAAATCCACACTAGGTTAGTCAGCTTTAAATTTGTCATTCACTACTTTTAATAATCATTTAAAATCCATCACAGGCTTATCTGTTTTGAAACTTTATAAAATTCTATTTAAAATCATTGAACAAACCTTTTTTTTCTCTGTGATCCACCGAAAATTATAAAAAACCCGATATATCATTTATGCTTGACATTACATTGTTTTTTAATGATTCTATGGCATAGAACTCTAGTTCGTAAGCCTTTTAAATACGTCAGTTTAAATCACACTTTAATCATTCTTAAAATCCCATGTAAAAGGAAAGTGTGTTGGTTTAAATTTTGTTTGAATTCTGCATGCATAGGAGAGAAAACGTTTTGAAGTGTATGTTTAAAATCTGATAGGTTTTGAAGTTAATTTTTTGTTGCTCTTGTTGTTGTTGTTGTTGGTAAAGGTGGCAAAGGCCACAGAAAGTATTTTATTAATATGAAAAGTATTGCATATCGAAGAGAGTTGTCAAAAGTGAAAATTGTAATTGAAGAGTTACAAAGCAGACTCTTAGGCCATTAGACTAAAGATAGGAGTCCCCAAGAAGAAGACCAGATGGCCAATACAAAATTCTGGTGGGGAATACAAAAGGAAAACCCTGCAGCTAATGCCAAGGAAACAAAATTTCTCCAAACAAGATATATCCAAATTAGTGAGATCAAAATTTCAAAAAGGAACTTGAAAAATCCTCAAGATGTGCTTCCCTCCGAAGAAGCAATATCAAATGGCAGAGGGAAATGTGGTTCTTCGTGAGGCTCGATGATTGCATGCTAAATAAGAAGGTGAATAGCCTTGTACATCATGTATATTGGATCACTAACTGAGTTACCATATTGTTGAGAAAACATTTTTCAAATGAAATTTGAATTCACTATTGTTTTCATTAAGGAGTGCACAAGCCATAGCTGAGAGAAGCTTAGAGAGACGGTAATCAGTAAAGAGGTGCTGCTAAATCCATGGTTGAAAATTAGGTTTAATTTCTATTTAAAATTCACACAAAAGTTAAAATAAAAATAGGTTAAACATTGAAACTTCTAAGAAAACATTTGAAGTCAAATGTTTATAAAATGAGCCACATATTACTAGAGCTTTAGTTATATTTTTAAAGTTTTTTAACTCCCAGGAGGTGGTAAATCCATAGTTGAAAATTAGGTTTAATTTCTATTTAAAATTCACACAAAAGTTAAAATAAAATAGGTTAAACATTGAAACTTCTAAGAAAACATTTTTGAGTCAAATGTTTATAAAGTATTTTTTTTATTAAATTTTTTAAAAAATATATTATTGGAAAGTACACGTATTGGTGAAGGTAAAACTCAAAAAAAAATCTCCAAAATTTAGATAAACTCATCTAAAGTCATATGTATTTGAAACTTTAGTTGATCATAACTTTTGATTTTTTAATCTCTTTTGTGTTTTTTATTTATCATCTTGAAAGAATCTATTTTTATAGTTAATTTTTTAATAGGATTAATCATTTTTTATATTTTTATTAATCATTTAGTGTGAGTCCCTAATCGTGTGTTCAAGGATTCAATTTTGGAAATTAATAATTCTATGATTTTGTAAGACATTTTTAAAGATTTTTATAGAGATTTTCCTTTCTCAATGATTTGTCTACTTTGTTATTCTCACATTCAATTGAGTTAAAATCCAAATTCACATTTTGATTTGGATTAACAATTTACGCATGTCAACCTACATTTACATAGCCTCTCCTCTCATATTTTAGGTTGATCTTGAGGATCAAAATAAGTTTTTTATTTTTTTATTTCTAGGGAGCTTCCATGGATATTTCGTCACCCCAAGGGATGATCTCAAATCTAATGTTTTGTTGGATTGTAAATAGTGGGGTTTTAATAAAAAAAAACACCTCTTTGAAGCTGTGACTATCATTCAAGCTAAGCCTCTAACAAATCTATGCCTTGGGGAAGTAAAGGAGAATTGTGGGTTACCCTCTTCTCTTAGATGTTTGATTATTTTAAACTTTTCAATTCACAAATTAGGCCTGATGTTCCCTTGTGGCATATAGATGATTTGTTGGATAAGACTTGTATATCCTAGATTAAGATCTTTCAATTATCTATTAGTGTGGTGGGAATGATGAATATTGTACCCTTAAATTACTCATGATGTATTTCCATGTGTTTAGATAGAGTTTATTTTGGGAAATGCTAGTCTTCCAAGGTAATGAGTGTATTCTTGGTACATGCCCATACATAAACTAGATATCCATGCATAGATAAACACTATTATCTTCAAATTATGGGTGCACACTAGAAGCCACACCATTAATTGAATAATTTTAGGCTTTATTATGCCTTATTTTTATGTATTGTATACCAAGTGCTTGTTTGTAAACCTTGATAACAATTTTAAGCCAAGTCTAGTGTGAAGTCCTTTTTCTTGTTGAAAAATATTTTCTAGTGGTATCCTTTGAAATGGGAAGCCGTGGAGACCAAATAGTCCTGATTTTCACCTTCTTCTTTGATTGAGCATGTAGTCAATTTGATTGTGGCATCTTCATTTTGAGTGGAACAAGGAGAGACATGAGTAGTTTTGAAAATCATCATCATACATATTCATAGTTCCTTCCTTCACTTCCTGGAATGGGAAGAATTCCTACATTTGTACTTGGTTTTGTTTCTTCCAAAGGGAGACAAGTTGTTTTTCAACATTGGATCATGTTTTTTCTTCAATACTTACATTTTTGTAGGATTACACATTGTGGGGGGGCTACATAGTATCTCTCTTTCCCTCTTATGGAGGCTATTGATTGTAATGTATACATGTGATGGATGGTGTACTTGGGGGTATCACAGAGTCCTCTATCCTTCCTCACATGATTGTTCTTTTCTCTCTTTTGGAGAGGAGTTTTGTCCCATTGGTTTTCTCCTTTTCTCTATTTGTGATAGATTTCATTTGCATTTGTGCATGGGTATCTAAAATGGCCTAGTAGCCAGGACCCATCTTTGCATCTTTGCATCTTTTTACATCATTTGCATAATAATCTTCTCCCTAAGTTTTACTTAAGTGGGGGTGTTGGTGTGAATATAAATTCTTGTACCTTGTAGTAATTTATCTCACTAGGTAATTAGGGGACTTATTCACATGATTAAGTTTACTTATGATAGAAGATTCATTCTAGAAGGATGTGTTATCTTTTCTAGAACTTATCTTATCTAGCTTTTGTATTATTTCCTAGGTGATTAGTTAGTTAGGTTTTGCATGTCAACAAATTAAGACACATGTCACAATCCTATTTCATACTACATCTCAACCTTTCCTATTTAAACAAGGCATTTGCACATTTGTAAATCTTTATAGAATAGCATATCTCCATTCATGCTCATGTTGTAACACTTTCTTGTTCATGTGTATGGTGTCTTTCTTGGTTTGATCCTTTGAAATGTGCACAACTTCATTTGGGTTATTGCTCATTCATATTTTCAATAGTTATTATTAGTTCATTATATCTTCTCACATGTGATGTTGGCAGTTGTCATCACCTAATCCCTTTCACATTTAGGTTTTTCTCTTATAAGAACTCTCCTTCATTGTATTATCACTCTTGAGGTACATTATTACTCTTGAGTTTCATTATGTAAGTTATTTCTTTTTGAGGAAATATAAAATCTTTATTTGAAACTCTTGCGTATGGAAGGTTTTATCATTATTTTTTATGTTGTGTCTTTGGCATTTTTATAAATCTAACATTCACTTCCCTTTTTAATTGTTATCCTCAATTGAATCTTGATTAAGAAATATTTGGTTGTGTTGACTAAAACCTTCAAAACCCTCCCATCTCACTCCATTTAGGGCTCATTTTAGGCTTTATCACTTCTATTTGGCTTTGTATCTACCTAAGCCTATTAGGTCTTGTCCAATTGATGAACCTCTATTGGATAAAAATTAATCACATTATTTATATTCTTTTTATAAAATTAACTATGTCATTGAAGTACTTCATTTATATTTTTTTAATTATTTAATTATTAACTAATATTATTCAAAAAATTTAATTCATTGATATATCATAAAGTACATGGATTAATTCCTATTTTCAAAATAGTTAATCACAACTCCTTAACTAAAACAACAAGATTACAATAAATTGATTAAAAGGATATAAAACTTAACGTCTGTGAGAATTCATTTTCTTGGATATGTATAATGCAATGAGATAATTAAAATTATTAATATCACTTGAATATTTATATGATATTTAACTTCCAATTTTAGATCAAATCATTTTACTTATAAATTCCTCTTTTTGATTAGTCTTTGGATAAGGCCTTTGCATTGATTGAAATTTCCCATGGATTTTAAAAACAAGAGATTATGCAGTTTCATAAATACAAATGCACCTTGCATGATCACTTTATTCCTTCTCAATTATATTGTTTATGACTCCTCAATTACATTGTTTATTTATGTAGAGTAAAATATTATATTGTTTATGTATATTGAGTTATCTATTAACAATCAAATATTTATAAATATTATTTTTTATTAACTTGATCAATGTTTAAGTAAAACTCTTTAGTCTTAAACACATATTAATATAGTAAATTAATAATATATATTAAATTAATTTAATTTAATTAATTAAATAATAACAATTATCATTTTATTATATATTTATTATATTCTTATAATCATAAAGCTATAAAAAATGCATTTAAGTTTTAAAAAACACTTTGATAAATAAAGATTAAGATATTATCATGATTCTTTAATTAAAGTTTGTATTTAAAAAATATAATATCATGGAATTAATTGTTTTAGGTTAAGATTGATATATAATGAAAACATAAGACTATTAAATGAAAAGATTAATCTCGGTTTGTAACAAATTTTATTTTTTAAGCTAAATCTAAATTAGATATTACCTATAATAGTATAGATACCTTGAATGTTGAGAAATATTTTACAATGGCAACAGGAGGTGAAGTGTAATGATATAAGCATGTTAACAAAAACTAATATCTTGAGTTTGAAAATAGTTTACATTTCAAAACATTAATATTTGATAATGAACATAATATTTGTAAAATAAGGCACACATAAATAAATTATTTTTTAATGTTAGATTTTTTCAAAAATAAAATTAAAAGTTACATATAGAAGTAAAACAAGTGGTCAAAGATAAACAAACAAACCATGCAGATATAATTAAATTTATATGTCTATGTATGCAATAAATAAAATATAATTAAAAAAATTAGTTATCAAGTTCTACAATCTTTGATGAAATAGTAAAATACCTTTAAACTTTAATTATATTAAATTTATATTTTTATATTCTTAAAAACATAAGAAAGACTCTTACAGCTATTGAAACATGTTCAATTATTAAAATCTTTTATCACTTATTTGTATTCTCCCATCACAAAAGAAACAGTGGAATAAACATTTGTGAAGATGGGCCTTCTAACAGGCATAATAACAGACACAGGTCCATTCATAATCAATCAGCTCGCACCGTCCAAATTTGAAAAAAGCATTACTATAATTTATACACACATAGTAGCATCGCATAGAGTCATCGCACACCCCCTGAAATGCACCGGTTTCTCTTGGGCAGTAATCCTGCATGGGCACTGATCGTTTCAAACAAATTACAAATCACTAAATGTTTCAGAATTACAAGCACATCACTTAATCTATATAATACTGAAGAGAGGAACAATAAACACTACCAGAAGCAAATGCAACACGCGCTGTGAACAATAAAAACAGCAAATACAGATATATGCCCTTCGCCATGAAAGCAGCTGCAGAAGTCCAGACGTAATGTAATAAACTGTGAGAAAAAGAATAAGCGCTGGTACTACTTATAGCTAAAGCACCACATTTTAACAGCTATCCTCCTTCGGCTGTGCCGCCTATCTTTTCTTTCTTTATTGTTATTCTTGGTTTTGTATTGCTCCTGCATAACCTTGGACGCTTGAGTCGAAGAAATTCTTTTGGAGTACGTAAATATTATAAAATCAGTACAGCTATTCCAAATAATATTAAATGATGTCAAGCAGCCGCATTATTATACTATACATGAGATAGTGAGCTGTTCTTTTTGGATGCTGTTAATCTTTAGGATAATTATTATTTATTTTGTTTTAAGCTTCTTAAATTATATTTTATTACTAGTTTTACGTTTAGATCTGTAGTTATATATTATTCAAATAAACGTTGGTAAGATGTAGAAATAATTGAGGAGGAGGCGGCATTTGCTTAAGTTATTCCTATGCCTTTTTGTTAAATCTTAAATCTTCTCTCGTAGACTACTTTTCTTGCTGAGCATGGTTGATATGTATTCATATGCTAAACAACCTCTATCATTAGTGTTGTTATCCCTTCATATGAATGAATTTCTATAAACTAAAGGGGTAAAAAATTAAAATAGGGTTAGTATACTTATAGCTTAACCAAGATGCTGGAATTATTAGTCATTGTACTTGCACGCTGACTAGGAGTTTAACAAAATCTACGTCAAAGGATATTTTTTGTCCATGTTTTTAGTGAGTTGTCACATTTGTTTAAGGAAAATTAATAAACACATATTAAATTTGTATTCTTCTTGAAACCACTATTATGATATGAATAGTATTTTCTTTATCTATGTAAACATATTATTGCTTTTTAACAATTTGATCTAGCTTTTGACATATATAATGACACATTTTTATTTTTTTTAATTGCTTAATCTATGATATAGTCATGTTATGTTATGTTTCATGTACATGTTAATCTATAAGAAAATGGTGCATGATAATTTAAAATGTCGTAAACTTATGATATTTGAATATATGGTTCTATTTGATTCATTTATGTTGGTGGTTATTATAATTTATCTATATTAGGATCTCTTTTGAAAGAGTGGAATGCCGATTAAATATAATTTGTTGGAAATTAAAAATATTCATTTCTTTACATGATTATGCAAGGATTGTGTTTTATAAGGGAATTCTTAGTAATGGAAGAAATTTTAAAAAATTTATATGCCATCATTTAGTATAAGATTAAATTGTCAATGATGAGAAATCAATGGTTTTATGGATTCATACCTTCTATATCACTCACAATTCATTCTTATCTAACCGGTTTGATCCTATAGGAGAAATCATTTACCTATTTTATATATATAGGGTCTTGTTGCGATATTCGTATAGCTAGTAAATTTGTGTCACTATCTTTTACTAGTCATATAATTTATGGGGTTATTATAATTTAGGAATTTCCTAATAGAAATTTCTAGTATATATGTACCATTATTTAAGTCCTCGGTAAAGATATCATATATGATATTCACATACATTAATTGTTTCATTTTATTCATATGTGGTTCCTTTGCATGAACTATCAATGAAGGTTAGGATATTATCTTGTTTTAATGATATAGAAGAAATTTATGTTCGGTAAAGAAGAACCATACAATATTTTCATTTCTCATATTGTAAAATTACATGATTACATCAAGTGTGATTTAATGGTAAATGATAAATGGTATATGAAATTTCAAATTATATTTATGTACAAATATGATTAATTTGGTGAAGTTAGCATTGTGTGTACTTAGTATAAAGTTGTTGATGCATGAGCATCTGAGTGGACTGGCAATCAACATCAACAAAAGATATATTTTTGGTTTGATTTTAAATTTTGTGTGTTATTGGTTTCTTTTGACATCTAATGGCTATGAGAGCGAGTTGCATGTCAGATTAGCAAGTTTTCAGTTTTTGTCTTACTGTGGCTTTGGTGCACAACAAGTAGTTTTCACTGAAGCAATTGTTCAGGGAAATAGTGAAGTTTCATGATGAATCCTCTTATAATCAGATTTTGTAAAGAACCATAGATTTTATGGTGACAATTTCATGGTTGTAGCATTCATCGTTCAAGAGATATTAAAATTCCCATTCAGGCTTGTCAATTTATGAAAAGTTTAATATCTCACAATTTTGGAGCTCTCAAGTAAAATCCTTTTGTAGGGGTCCATGGGATACCATTCTAATCCTTCACATTAATTTTTGTGGGAATCAAAGAACTTTATTTTTTTCTCTTATTGACACTCAATTATGTCAAATTGGCATATTTCAATTTTCTCCAAATTGTTTGTAGATTGTTGAAGCAATAAAAAAACAACTTGAATATTGAGTTTGATGAGTGCCAATGATGATGTGAGATCAAACACTCCTTAATTGGTTTTAATGAGAAGTTTAACCATCAAGGTAATTTGACTTCCATAATCATAAGATATACCTGGTGGTGAGAAAACAAAGAAGTATAAAGATACCTTATTTGAATAGGTAGTACAATACATTCAAAATTTGAAGGGTCATAGAAAAATAACAACTCAATAATAAAATAAAAATTTCATAGCAAGCATGTGTGTGGTGTAGCTTTTGAAAATGGAAGGGAGACTAAAAGAACAATCACAACTTTGAGGGAGTTTTTAAAAACTAAAATAAAATACATAGCAATTTGGATAAAAAGAAGATCCACACAATTTTAAGTGCAGTTGAAAGCATCTAAACAGGCTGCAACTATTATAAATAAAAATCCATGAAGGTAGAAGTTCATGGGCACTGGTGAAATCGAGAATCATGGTATATTAAACTATTGCATGCAACAAGAGAGGTATAACATGGTTAAAATTAAACCCACAAAACCCTACGGAATGGCATGAGGAAGTCCTTAACTATTTAACTAATAATTAGAAAATAAAATTAATCACATTATTTAATTCATTCATATATCATAAATTACATGGCTTAATTCCTATTTAAGAAATCATTAATCACAACTCCTTAACTATTAGAGTTAAGATTATATTAAATCGATTAAAATGATATATAATCTAAGAATTCATTTTCCTGGATATGCAAACTGTGACGAGATTTTTAAAATTATTAATATCACTTTAGTCTTTATATGATATTTAAATTTCAATTTTAGACCAAATTATTTTACTTATAGATTGCTCTTTTCGATTACTCTTTGGATAAGGCCTTTGCATTGAGAATCATTTTTTTTTTGATAATTTTGTTGAAATTTTTGATGTATTTTGAAAACAAGAGATTATGTAGTTTCATAAATACAAATTCAACTCACATGCATTTGAAAATAAAAACATCACTTTATTCCTTCTGAATTATATTGTTTACAACTCCTCAACTACATTGTTTATGTATATAGAGTAGAGTATTATATTATTTATGTATATACAAAGAACAATCAAATATTTATAAATATTCTTTTATTAATTTGATCAATGTTAAGTAAAACTCTTTTCTCTTAAGCACATATTAATATAAAAAATTGATAACACATATCAAATTAAACTAAAGTAATTAAATAATAACAACATTTTATTATATATTTATTATATTCTTATATTCATAAAACTATAACAGAAACATTTAAGTTCAAAAATATCACTTTAATGTTAGAATAATCATGCATTGGCTAATAATTAATTAATATTTAATTAATTATTAGTCTAATTATTCTCATGCACTTAAGATAAACTTATGAGTGATTTACTACATTAAATAGAGAGAAATTATTAGATCATTCTATCTCATTACATCTAATGTTGACACTTGTAGATCTAATACATTTTCCATTTATGGTTGGCCCTATATAGAACTCAACCCTCGTTGTATTATCTCTTTGGAGATTTATCTTCTGCTTTCTCAATCTTTCATGCCTTTGATAGAACTCTCAACCTTTAGGGACTCTTTTTTTCCTTGAAGATTCCTTAGGTATATTTTGTAGCATTTTCTTGTTGAGGAATATTGGAATTCTTTGTTTACAAATCTCTTGCATGGAAGGTTTCTTTGTTCGTTGTTTGAACTTGTGGCTAATGTTTTTTGCATCACACTATGATATAAAGTTCCATGGGGTTTTATGTTTTCCTTTTTTTTTGTCAACACACCTTTTTCATGTGGGTGTCCCTTCCACAACAACAAGTCCAAGTGATTCTTACCTCATGCATGTGTGCCTTAGTTTGCACACCCTTTTATTTGCATGTTGTTTATCCTACATGCATTTCTTGGTTTCACATAGTTTAAGTGTACCTGCCTTGGCTCTTCCTTGTCAGCATTATGCAAGGATCTCTATTGTTGGTGCTAATGCTTCATTTGTTTCAAGTTTGATTGATCTACGTATCTAGTTCTTCTCCCTATGTACTTTTAGATGCAGTATGTACATCAACAACTAGTTACATGCATTTTAGTGAGATGGAACATTTAACATATGGAAATTCTTGCATTCCTATTTTTTGGAGGTGACCTTCCATTTTCATTTGATCTGATACTACTGGTACATATATTTTCAACTTACATTTTGTATGTTGAGTAATATCATTTTGGTCACTCATATAGATTCATGTGCCATTTGTATCTTTGAGTTCCAAATGTTTTCCTTTTTTCCCATATGATTCAAGTAGTTTTATTGGGGACACTCATACATATTATTAGTTCTCTCATGATCAGTGTTATCTAGAGTATTGGTACCTATATTTTTGACTTGCATCTTGCATGTTGATTAGTGTCGTTGGGGTAACTCATGTTGATTCATGTACCACCTGTATCTTTAACTTCTATATGTTTTCCCTTTTTCCATCTAATTTGAGTAGTGTTGTTAGGGGCACTCATGTAAATTATAGTCTCCTTGATCTTGACATTTGTATCTTCAATTTCTAGTTATTTTCCATCTGATTCAAGTAATGTTGTTGAGGGCACTCATGTAGATTATTTTTTCCTGATTTTGATATTTGTATCTTCAACTTCTTGATGTTTGTCATTGTTTTCAATCTGACTTGAGTAGTGTTATTGTGGGAACTTATGTAGATTCATCTTAGCTTGATCCTTATCAACATTTGTTTCTAAGGAGGTCATTCATTTAATTCATAATAATTTTTTCAGATGTTATTAGGTTGCTTTCCTAATATGGGAATGTTATGAGTATTGATCTTCCTTGTTTAGGGAGGCTTAAATCCATTTTAGCAATATGACATATATATGTTATTGAAATAAAGGAAAAGAGGTTCACCCAAAATGGAACTATGGGATGCACCTAATTTCACTCTAATTTCACTCTAATTTCATTCAATATGAGTGCTATTATAGTAGTCAAAAGAAAAGTTTTAAGAGGGTCAAATGTTGTGTACCTATTGAAAAAAGTGTTTTTTTGGACCTCATTGAGGACTCATTTTCCCTGTGGTGAATGGGTCTTGGCTAGGGCTCTAGAAAATCAATTTCTAGGTTCTATTCCTCTAAGTCTACAATTATAGATCCTAGTTGGGCACTGTTAGAAGGATGAAAATAAGTCGTGTAGATCAATTTCCATGATTTTAAAACTTTCTTAGCAACTTTGAAAACTTTTTCAATTTTCCTCTCCAATTGATCTTCAACCTAAAACCTACAATCAAACATCAAAGAGAAGAAAAATGTTGTTTATAAGAATAGGGGTTTGCCTTATTCAAACCCCTTTTTGGTAATTAAACCTTTAAATGAAACAATACATAAAGGAATGATGAATGAAGAAATGTAATGTCACAACTCACCACACCTTATTTGAAACCTTGGATAAATCTAAAATCTAGCATGAAGTGGCCTCAAGGAATGTAGATCTTGATCATGAAACTTGATATGAACAATGCTTGAATTAGATCTTGAATGCTACATCAACCCATTAGCTCAACAACATGCATGATGCACTATGCCTTTGAAATGATAAAATTGATCTTGATTGCTGCAATATTCTTCTATAAATATTCCTTTGAATGCCTTAAAAATGCTCTTGAAATGCTCTTGTGAAAGTACTCTTGATTTCTTAAAAAATATTGAAAGTTGCTAGGTTAAACTAAGTGAAATAGCCTTGTATTTATACAAAACTTAAAATTAATTCCCAAAATTAGAATATCACAATCTGAAATTAAATCTAGGATTTGAAATCATTAAAATACTACTAAATATGTATCCTAGGGGGAGGTCCTAGGTCTAAGTGAGGACCCATTTGACATGTGGTGAATGGGTCCTAGGTGACTCACCTAGGTCACACTTCGGACAATGTGAGATGTTATATGAAATAGGGTCCTAAGACCTAGTGAGGACCCATTCGCCATGTGGAAAATGGCTCTTAGGTAACTAACCTAGGACAAATGGGTATGTGCAAGATCATCATGGAAAAAATAGGCCTTTAAGTGGTTAAAAATTCAAAAAAATTAGAGTTAGCAAACTTGAAGTAAAAATTTGAATAAGTTATCTATGTTATTTAAAAATTATGTAAGAATAGAATCTGTATCAAATCGAATGCAGTTTCTAAATGACTAGGTTTATTTTTTTTTAAATCTATTTAGTGAATATTTGAAGTTTTAATGCAGTAGTACTTAAATTTTGAGGAAAAATGTAGTGTCCCTCTATCTCTGATATCGTCATATTGTTTTCATTTGCAGGAGGTAGGGTATCGTTTGTTTTTAATTTGTTTTATTGTTATTTCTTTGATTAAATAAATATTATTAATAATTTATTTAGTTTAAATAAATTAAGGTGAAAATATTTACTAAAATAAATATCTTTTATTATAACCAAAAGAAAGATTAATTTATTAAATATTTAATAGTTTATCTACTTGGTTCATATATTAAGAGTCAATTATAAAATAAAATGTTAATGAGAGTAATAAATAAATTATTTTTGCAGCATTGTGATTAATAATAGTATTATAAAAGTTGAGTCATGAATTTGATTAGTTATTTGGACTATTCAGTTTCAAATTCTCAAATTAGAAGAGGCGTTAGATTTTCAGTTTGGAAATCAGTTACTGCTAGATAGAGGAATGTTGGACGGTTCCTCTTCTGGTGGGGGGGTTCTGTGAAAATTCTTCTAAAATGGGGGATCTTGCAATGTTGTGAAAACATCATCATTCTTCTCACTTTCATGGTTGAATCCTGAGAACTTGTCAGAGTTTAAAAAAAAAGGACATCATATGATGCTAGTAGGGGTTGCAAGGATCTCCAGCGTACATGCCTGCCATCTTCTTGCCTTTCTAAGCTGTGCTGTGAATGCCAAATTGGATTAGATAACAAACAGATGGGTTGTGGGTAAGCCTCGAAAAGGATTCAGAGTGTGCTAAGACAAATATTATTCAGGTAAGGTGTGCTACCCAGTTTCATATCAGAAAACAGCGTACTCCTTTCAAGGAAAATAAATCTTTTATCTATGTATATTTATATGGTTTTCTAGGTTGTTGATATCAAATAAAATAGTGCTATGCTATCAATTTAAGAGTCTTAGGGTGTCTCTGTGATCCATGGTGGCGTTGGAAAACTTCTGTAGCTGTCCTCTAATGATTAAGCTCAACCCTAGCACGAAGCCCGTTCATGCATATCTGGTAGTTACTTTTGTTGATAAAGACCATCAAGTGTGCCAACATGTCCATTACCTCCCTTTACTCCTGGCGTAGCTTCCCTCTGTCACATAACCAGGTTCCTTTCACCTAGTTGTGAGCATACCTTCATTGTCTGCCCTTAAATTTTGGTATATGACTTTTGTTTAGTGGAAAAATGTCCTACCTGTTATGGCATCCAACTGTTGAGTGACGAGATGTTTTAGAGAGGATGGGAGTGGGGCGACTGGTAAGAAGCTCTGTCATGGCACCCAGTGCATAGTACGTTTAAATTGAATTCAGCCTGCTTTTTTTTCTGTGGTTGATCAGGTGGTCGATTCCTTCTTTCTTTTTGAATTTTGATTTCCCTATTTGGTGATATATGTATAATAAAATATGTGTATCATGATTATAAATTGAATGAGATTTCTAAGAGGATGACCATATGAAACATAGTCCATATCTCCTCTATCATGCAATTTGCAGTGGCTTATATTCCCTTCGCATCTTTCCTTAAACATAATAGGAAGTTTAAAAGTTTAAATAACCTACCTAAATTCTGCTGGCAATCTATCATAGCTGCAGCGCCTGAAAATAAAATATTGTCTTTTAATAACATAACAAAGAGCTTCCCATTGATCGTGGTGAAGTTTATCTTCCAAACTGGCGCGTCTCTGGAACTCGCCACCAAATAAAATTGCATCTAGTTCAAAACAGAAAAAAATGTTGTTCATTATTTCTTCTCCTCTCAAGCCACGTATCTGCACCTCACCCTTCTCCTTCCCTTTAGTCTGGCGGATAGCATTTGAGATTTGATAATAATGCAAGTAGATGGTGATACTTCCGAATTCCAATATTCTCTTTCTAATATACTTGGCAATCTGTCACTGTTACAGCAGATAGAGTTTAGGCACTGTACAGAATTAAATAGCCTCCCTGAAACCACTGACCACCTTTCACAACTGCAAATTTTAGACTTACAAGTTGCAGTAAATTAAATAACCTCTCTTTCAATAATTTCAGTCGATTCAATCTCAAGGAGCGAGCATTGCAACTGAGGCTAGTATCCTGTTAGTTTGGGTAAACTTGCACACCGAGCCTTCCTTAGTACTCTGCCACATCTAGCTGCCCAATAATGTTTCGGTTTCTTTACTTTTCTTACTGTGTATTCCAATCTGGCATGCGTTCTTGGATTTTAAATGAGATCTCTGATCAACCACTTTCCTTAATTACGTGCTCATCATTTCATTAAATTATCTGTTATATTCTAGCTTGTTCTATTTTTTTTAAGCTTCATAATTACTTAATAGCAAGAATTAATATGTGCAGTTATTTTAGAGTTTGCCATAAAAGACTGAATCTGCCACCTAGAATTAAATAAATAGATTTTCATTTCTTCAGAGCATACTAATGAATTAATATTGGAAAAGAACAATCAATTTGAAGTATAGACTCTCAAGAAAATTACAGTAGGGAAGACAATAATGCATTGATGGATACCAAATGGTGATGACACTAGTAATCGGTTATTGTAATGTTCGCTTTAGTAATTGGTTAATGTATGGGAAAGTAATATTGAGTAAACGCTACGATGTCTTAGAATACTATGGTTATAGAATTTTCTTTCGCTGTTCACATAAGGAAATAGGTAAGAATGGATTAGCAGATAGTATTAATAATGCGAATTGGTAAACATTAGAACATTAGGGAAAAGAGTTATGCTTTTTATAATTGAATAAGTTCTTAATTCATAGTGTGATTAGATGGTCATATAGTTTTAGTTAGCAAGAAAATTAGCATTGTAATGTAGTGTTCATGAGATTAGTTATCCTTTTTAAATACAATTAGAGTATAAATTGGCTCATTATAGTTTATATAAATGTATATAGTTCTAGGAAAGATTATAAATCCTGAATTGGAATAAAAGAAAATAATAATAATAAGAATAAAAAATATAATGATGTGAAATATAAATATAAAGTTGGGTTATGTTCCTTTAAAATATTTTATATAACTACATCATAAGTGCATAAATATAATGTAAGCTGATTGGTTTTGAGAGTACCTTGAAAAGGATACTTAATGGTAATTAAAGGAGAGATTTTTATGTGTAAATATACATTTGGATAGCTTTAGGCTCTTTTCAATTAAATGTGTTTATTTTGGATAAGATAAATAGAATGTTTCTTTTGATATTATGGGTGGTTAAATTTATCCGTGAATGTTGTAGTATATTAGTCCAATACTTTATTAAGGAGTCTACACTTGGTAGTTGTTATATTAAAATAGTAGTCTTGGAAAAGTATTGGTGGTTGGGACATAAGTTGCATTTTGTTAGTTAATTAATCTTGTGGTTACGATAAATTGATTAATCAAGGGAGTAATGTGTAGAAGGGAAATAGTATATTGATCCTTTGGGAGTTTAGTTTATGGTTGCATTTGGTAATCTTACAATTGGTGGTTGTAATAACTCTTTAATTGAGGAATTGTGTATATTAGAATTAATCATTATCTTTAGTCATGGTTAAGTATTGTTGTGAACTCTAATTGTCTTCATTTTATAAACTTGCACAAACGTTGACGTAAATTGTTCTTGAATTGAGACTTCCTTTTTAGTTATTTCTTTTGGATTGTTGGTTAGGGTATAGCTTTATGACGATCCGAGTTTCTAATAAATGAGGTTCTTATATGGATATTTATTTAGAATCTTGAGATGGTAATTGTAATTGTTTTTTTTGAGTTAGTTGGTTTCTTTTAATTGAGAATGTGAATAGATAATTGTTGTCATTGCCATGTTGCTAATTATATGAATATAATTTTTGTGCCACTGTAAGGGGTTCTTGAGAGGAGAAAATTGAGGTCTCCCGTAGAACGCCTAGTTGGTGGATTTTGGATGTTAAGTGATTTTGTTGATGTGTGGATTGCAATTTTTATTTTAAGGTTGATTGATTTGTGGTGGGGGTTTGATGGAGCTTTCTTTGTGTGGCTTTTCTAAGGGAAATTTTATCTTTGCATTGGAAGTATTGGGGAAAAACTCTTGTTGTTTCATTTTACCCTTGTTTGTGGGTTTTCATTCTTTTTGGCTTCCAGAGGCTTGAGATGAATTATCCGTTGATGTTCTCCTTTTATGTGCCCTTGTTGTGGCAAATGTTTTGGTTTCATGTATTTGAAAGGGTTGTACATGAATTGTTGAGATTTTGATTATGTATTTATGGCAAGATGGGTAATGCCTTGCATGCTTCTCTGTTGTGATCTAATGTACTTATTCTGTTGTACAACCCTTGGATTTGGTTTTTTAATGTTTCGAGTGTCTAGAGTGAGAGTGGCTCTAAGTGGGTGGTCGGCGCACAAAGGGGCGCCAGGATAGCCCTCGTTAGAGTGAAATTAATAAGTGATAATTTAAATAATTAATTAGGGGGTGGGTAGAATCACATTAAAAAGATAATTGATGCCTCATTTGCCTTTGAGTGCTACCACAGACTAAAGGGGATTGAGAAGGCCGTGGTTGGCATGTTCGTTGCCTTGTCTTCGCGAAGGGTAACGGATCCGCATGAGCAACCCTATGGGGCGGCACCTTGAAATAGGTAGTTCGGATAACCATAGATGGAGGTGGCTCCTAGCGCTTGAGTTGTCTAGATAATTCGTTAGTAGACGGAGGCGGCGCCTTGCGTTAGTGGTAGTCTGGAGAATCCATGTTAAACCATGCGATGACACTCTCCTCTAACACTCCTTATTATGTTGCTTCTTTGGAAATCCTCTGGAAGTGGTTCTTTGTCTTGAATTGATGAAACATAGTTGTTTTGAATTGATTTATGGTTTTAACCTATTTGATCTTTGGTCTATTCTTTGGTCTTGTATAAATCTTGTGAATGTTTGGGTTTTGACCTTGTACTCTTATGGTACGGTGATATGATGTTATTGTATTGTATCATTGCGATTCAGAATTGTGATTGGAAGTGTTTTATGATCTTCCTTTGGTTTCTTGTTTATTGGCTAATGCCTTGAATTATGTGATGAGATTTATGACTCTTGGATGTGGTTGATTATGTCATTGTAATTTCTGAGTGTTATGATACTTTTGTATGACGTTGAGTCTTGTGGTTCTCTGTTGGATGTTCTTGGTTGAGGTCTCTTTCTTGTTAGCTCCTAGCACGGGGGGTGGGTCTTCGGACTCACATGGTCGGGTGGAACGTGCTAAGCACCCCATTAGGTCCCCAGTCGAGGATCGAGAGGTGCGGATTGATGCTATTGCAGCGACTCCAGAGTTGTATCTGTCTTGGAGCCAGTTTTGATACTTGTATTTCTCTAATTATTTGTATCATGGTATCTTGTGTATGGTTTCCATTCATATTTGGAACACTCTTGTATCATTGTACTTCTTAAACATTGTACTGTAATGAAATGTTAAACTTGGTGTGGATATTGACCATGGTAGTTGTTATTCAATGTGTTATGTAATCATGCATATGTTGTATTTATGTGCAGATGGCTTCTTATCAATGAATTTTTCATGTATGTGTTATATTTGTTATTGTTAATGATTATATCTTTGGATTTTATTCTTTATTGATGTTGTATGGATCTAAGTCGCATAATGACTCTTCGTGTACCCCAAGGGATGTATGTGTTAATGAATCTATTTAATTGAAATTCATGTTATGACTGGATGTGTATTACATGTATGTTATGTGCATTTAAAAAAAAAAATTGTGTGGTAATTATTGTGTTGTTGTCCTTTGGGGTTCGCACGGCGGGGCGTTACAACATTGGTATCAGAGCATAGGTTCATACACTGGGCACTATTTGTGCTCACTATGTAACCTTGCGCTTAGACCCGTGCGTCTTGAGTTTCACTTTTCTGTTGTTATTGTTGTGAACCTGAGTTTCTTCTGTTAATCAGTGTTGGGTCAATGGTGTAGGAAACCGATTGAAAGAATAGGACCCATGGTGTAGTGCGCAATGCACCGATATCCTTTCTGTCGGGGATGCTCTATGGACCCTTGAGTTTTAGTGTGATGTGTTTATTGGTGATGTGTTTTATGTGTGTGAATATGTCAAGTGTGTGCGAAACTTGCAATTTTGATGTCTTTGAGTGATGAATTATGTTTTCTTGAATCTGCGAAGGTGTAAAATTTTGCCCTTTTTATTGAAATTGATGTGAGATTTGGTGTTGAATAATGGTTAAAGTGAAGTTCTTTGTGTGAAAATTATGAGGTTTAATGAAAATGTGAGGTTTTGTAGAGAATTAGTCTATGATTTTTAGCAGAATATGGTATTTTGAAGTTAAGATGCAACTTGAATGATTGGTGCTAATGTGCAATGTTCTATGGTAGCTTTTGGTTTACAGGAACTTGGCTTCAGAAACATAGTGATGAAGGTAAAGTAATTGTAATATGTAGGTATAGATACTCATAATTTCAAGTAGTAGTTCCTTTTGATATAATAGATGAATTAGGTTATGGTTAGTATCTTTATGCGAATATTGTTTAACTAGTAAGAAGCAAACTATTTACGAGTTATTAGAATTGTTTTGACTATTATGTGTGGTTAGTGGGCGGGACAGTGTGGTATCACTCGCTCGCGAGTGCCCTACTATGCTGGGATTTCCCTCTCACGATGTATTTGTGATATATATGTATCGTGCACAACGTTTGTTTTCATGCAGGATTGCAGGAAGTAAGTCTTGATTCCACCTGCATTGTCAGGACTGGGCGAGCATCTTAAACACCCAATGGGCTTGACGTTGAACATAGGAGCTGACAAGAAAGTTTCCTCGACTTAGTTGTCCACTCCGTCCTAGTGTTTGGAAAAATAGTTTGGTTGCAACCCCATTACTATTATCATTTTGGTATCATTTCCTTATTTTGGTTTGTTTAATTTTTGTTGCTTACTTGATGATGTTTAATTGATGATTTAAATCACAGTGTTAATGTGTTTATGGTCATTGATATTGTTATGTTTCCGTCTTTATGCTTGAGTTCGACTTCCAGGAGTAAGTCGAAGCCTAAGGGGGGGAGGATGTAGTGTCCCTCTATCTCTGATATCGTCATATTGTTTTCATTTGCAGGAGGTAGGGTATCGTTTGTTTTTAATTTGTTTTATTGTTATTTCTTTGATTAAATAAATATTATTAATAATTTATTTAGTTTAAATAAATTAAGGTGAAAAGATTTACTAAAATAATAATCTTTTATTATAACCAAAAGAAAGATTAATTTATTAAATATTTAATAGTTTATCTACTTGGTTCATATATTAAGAGTCAATTATAAAATAAAATGTTAATGAGAGTAATAAATAAATTATTTTTGCAGCATTGTGATTAATAATAGTATTATAAAAGTTGAGTCATGAATTTGATTAGTTATTTGGACTATTCAGTTTCAAATTCTCAAATTAGAAGAGGCGTTAGATTTTCAGTTTGGAAATCAGTTACTGCTAGATAGAGGAATGTTGGACGGTTCCTCTTCTGGTGGGGGGGTTCTGTGAAAATTCTTCTAAAATGGGGGATCTTGCAATGTTGTGAAAACATCATCATTCTTCTCACTTTCATGGTTGAATCCTGAGAACTTGTCAGAGTTTAAAAAAAAAGGACATCATATGATGCTAGTAGGGGTTGCAAGGATCTCCAGCGTACATGCCTGCCATCTTCTTGCCTTTCTAAGCTGTGCTGTGAATGCCAAATTGGATCAGATAACAAACAGATGGGTTGTGGGTAAGCCTCGAAAAGGATTCAGAGTGTGCTAAGACAAATATTATTCAGGTAAGGTGTGCTACCCAGTTTCATATCAGAAAACAGCGTACTCCTTTCAAGGAAAATAAATCTTTTATCTATGTATATTTATATGGTTTTCTAGGTTGTCGATATCAAATAAAATAGTGCTATGCTATCAATTTAAGAGTCTTAGGGTGTCTCTGTGATCCATGGTGGCGTTGGAAAACTTCTGTAGCTGTCCTCTAATGATTAAGCTCAACCCTAGCACGAAGCCCGTTCATGCATATCTGGTAGTTACTTTTGTTGATAAAGACCATCAAGTGTGCCAACATGTCCATTACCTCCCTTTACTCCTGGCGCAGCTTCCCTCTGTCACATAACCAGGTTCCTTTCACCTAGTTGTGAGCATACCTTCGTTGTCTGCCCTTAAATTTTGGTATCTGACTTTTGTTTAGTGGAAAAATGTCCTACCTGTTATGGCATCCAACTGTTGAGTGACGAGATGTTTTAGAGAGGATGGGAGTGGGGCGACTGGTAAGAAGCTCTGTCATGGCACCCAGTGCATAGTACGTTTAAATTGAATTCAGCCTGCTTTTTTTTCTGTGGTTGATCAGGTGGTCGATTCCTTCTTTCTTTTTGAATTTTGATTTCCCTATTTGGTGATATATGTATAATAAAATACGTGTATCGTGATTATAAATTGAATGAGATTTCTAAGAGGATGACCATATGAAACATAGTCCATATCTCCTCTATCATGCAATTTGCAGTGGCTTATATTCCCTTCGCATCTTTCCTTAAACATAATAGGAAGTTTAAAAGTTTAAATAACCTACCTAAATTCTGCTGGCAATCTATCACAGTTGCAGCGCCTGAAAATAAAATATTGTCTTTTAATAACATAACAAAGAGCTTCCCATTGATCGTGGTGAAGTTTATCTTCCAAACTGGCGCGTCTCTGGAACTCGCCACCAAACAAAATTGCGTCTAGTTCAAAACAGAAAAAAATGTTGTTCATTATTTCTTCTCCTCTCAAGCCACGTATCTGCACCTCACCCTTCTCCTTCCCTTTAGTCTGGCGGATAGCATTTGAGATTTGATAATAATGCAAGTAGATGGTGATACTTCCGAATTCCAATATTCTCTTTCTAATATACTTGGCAATCTGTCACTGTTACAGCAGATAGAGTTGAGGCACTGTACAGAATTAAATAGCCTCCCTGAAACCATTGACCACCTTTCACAGCTGCAAATTTTAGACTTACAAGTTGCAGTAAATTAAATAACCTCTCTTTCAATAATTTCAGTCGATTCAATCTCAAGGAGCGAGCATTGCAACTGAGGCTAGTATCCTGTTAGTTTGGGTAAACTTGCACACCGAGCCTTCCTTAGTACTCTGCCACATCTAGCTGCCCAATAATGTTTTGGTTTCTTTACTTTTCTTACTGTGTATTCCAATCTGGCATGCGTTCTTGGATTTTAAATGAGATCTCTGATCAACCACTTTCCTTAATTACGTGCTCATCATTTCATTAAATTATTTGTTATATTCTAGCTTGTTCTATTTTTTTTAAGCTTCATAATTACTTAATAGCAAGAATTAATATGTGCAGTTATTTTAGAGTTTGCCATAAAAGACTGAATCTGCCACCTAGAATTAAATAAATAGATTTTCATTTCTTCAGAGCATACTAATGCATTAATATTGGAAAAGAACAATCAATTTGAAGTATAGACTCTCAAGAAAATTACAGTAGGGAAGACAATAATGCATTGATGGATACCAAATGGTGATGAAACTAGTAATCGGTTATTGTAATGTTAAATTTTGAAATGGTGGTTAATGTATGGGAAAATGAATTAAGCCTCACGATGTCTTAGAATACTATGGTTATAGAAGTTTCTTTATTTGTTCACATAAGAAATAGGTAAGAATGGATTAATGAGATAATTATTAATAATGTGAATTGGTAAACATTAGAACATTAGGGAAAAGAGTTATGCCTTTTTATAATTGAATAAGTTCTTACTTCATAGTGTAATTAGATGGTCATATAGTTTTAGTTAGGAAGATAATTGGCATTGTAATGTAGTGTTCATGAGGTTAGTTATCCTTTTAAATACAATTAGAGTATAAATTGGCTCATTATATTTATATAAATGTATATAGTTATAGGAATGCTTATAAATCCTGAATTGGAATAAAAGAAAATAATAATAATAATAAGAATAAGAATAAAAAACAAATATAATGATGTGAAATATAAATAAAAAGTCAGGTTATGTTCCTTTAAAATATTTTATATAACTACATCATAAGTGCATAAATTTAATGTAAGCTTATTGTTTTTTAGAGTACCTTGAAAAGGATACTTGAATGGTAATTAAAGGAGAGATTTTTATGTGTAAGTATACGTTTGGATAGCTTTAGGCTCTTTTCAATTAAATGCGTTTATTTTGGATAAGATAAATAGAATGTTTCTTTTGTTATTATTAGTGGTTAAATTTATCCGTGAATGTTGTAGTATATTAGTCCAATACTTTATTAAGGAGTCTACACTTGGTAGTTGTCATATTAAAATAGTAGTCTTGAAAAAGTATTTGTGTTTGGGACATAAGTTGCATTTTGTTAGTTATTTAATCTTGTGGTTACGATAAATTGATTAATCAAGGGAGTAATGTGTAGAAGGGAAATAGTATATTGATCCTTTGGGAGTTTAGTTTATGGTTGCATTTGGTAATCTTACAATTGATGGTTGTGATAACTCTTTAATTGAGGAATTGTGTATGTTAGAATTAATCGCTATCTTTAGTCATGGTTAAGTATTGTTGTGAACTCTAATTGTCTTCATTTTATAACTTGCATAAACATTGAATAAATTGTTCTTGAATTGAGACTTCTTTTCTAATTATTGCTCTTGGATTGTTGATTAGGGGATAACTTCATGATGATCCGAGTTTCTAATAAATGTTGTTCTTATATGGATACTTATTTGGAACCTTGAGATTGTAATTGTTTTTGAGTAGGTTGGTTTCTTTTGATTGAGAATGTGATTAGATAATTGTTGTCATTGCCATATTGCTAATTATATGAATATAATTTTTGTGCCACTGTAAGGGGTTTTGTGAGGAGAAAATTGAGGTCTCCCGTGGAACGCCTAGTTGGTGGCTTTTGGATGTTGAGTGATTTTGTTGATGTGTGGATTGCATTTTTATTTTAAGGTTGATTGATTTGTGGTGGGGGTTTGATGAAGCTTTCTTTGCGTGGCTTTTCTAAGTTAAACTCATCTTTGAGGGAAATTTTATCCTTGTGTTGGAATTATTGGAAAAAAACTCTTGTTGCTTCATTTTACCCTCATTTGTGGATTGTCATTCTTTGGCTTCCAGAGGCTTGAGATGGGTGTCAGTTGATGTTCTCCTTTTATGTGCCCTTGTTTGTGGCAAATGTTTGGTTTCATGTATTATTTGAAAGGGTTGTACATGATTTATTTGAGATTTTGATTATGTATTTATGGCAAGATGGAGTAATGCCTTGCATGCTTCTGTTGTGATCTAATGTACTTATTACATTTGTACAACCCTTGGATTTGGTTTTTATGTTTTGAGTGTCTAGAGTGAGAGTGGCTCTAAGTGGGTGGTCGGCGCACAAAGGGGCGCCAGGATAGCCCTCGTTAGAGTGAAATTAATAAGTGATAATTTAAATAATTAACTAGGGGGTGGGTAGAATCACATTAAAAAGATAATTGATGCCTCATCTGCCTTTGAGTGCTACCACAGACTAAAGGGGATTGAGAAGGCCGTGGTTGGCATGTTCGTTGCCTTGTCTTCGCGAAGGGTAACGGATCCGCATGAGCAACCCTATGGGGCGGCACCTTGAAATAGGTAGTCCGGATAACCATAGATGGAGGTGGCTCCTAGCGCTTGAGTTGTCTGGATAATTCGTCAGTAGACGGAGGCGGCGCCTTGCGTTAGTGGTAGTCTGGAGAATCCATGTTAAACCATGCGATGACACTCTCCTCTAACACTCCTTATTATGTTGCTTCTTTGGAAATCCTCTGGAAGTGGTTCTTTTTCTTGAATTGATGAAACATAGTTGTTTTGAATTGATTTATGGTTTTAACCTATTTGATATTTGGTCTATTCTTTGGTCTTGTATAAATCTTGTGAATGTTTGGGTTTTGACCTTGTACTCTTATGGTACGGTGATATGATGTTATTGTATTGTATCATTGCAATTCAGAATTGTGATTGGAAGTGTTTTATGATCTTCCTTTGGTTTCTTGTTTATTGGCTAATGCCTTGAATTATGTGATGAGATTTATGACTCTTGGATGTGGTTGATTATGTCATTGTAATTCTGAGTGTTATGATACTTTTGTATGACGTTGAGTCTTGTGGTTCTCTGTTGGATGTTCTTGGTTGAGGTCTCTTTCTTGTTAGCTCCTAGCACGGGGGGTGGGTCTTCGGACTCACATGGTCGGGTGGAACGTGCCAAGCACCCCATTAGTTCCCCAGTCGAGGATCGAGAGGTGCGGATTGATGCTATTGCAGCGACTCCAGAGTTGTATCTGTCTTGGAGCCAGTTTTGATACTTGTATTTCTCTAATTATTTGTATCATGGTATCTTGTGTATGGTTTCCATTCATATTTGGAATACTCTTGTATCATTGTACTTCTTAAACATTGTACTGTAATGAAATGTTAAACTTGGTGTGGATATTGACCATGGTAGTTGTTATTCAATGTGTTATGTAATCATGTATATGTTGTATTTATGTGCAGATGGCTTCTTATCAATGAATTTTTCATGTATGTGTTATATTTGTTATTGTTAATGATTATATCTTTGGATTTTATTCTTTATTGATGTTGTATGGATCTAAGTGCATATGACTCTTACGTGTACCCCAAAGGGATGTATGTGTTAATGAATCTATTTAATTGAAATTCATGTTATGACTGGATGTGTATTACATGTATGTTATGTGCATTTTAAAAAAAAATTGTGTGGTAATTATTGTGTTGTTGTCCTTTGGGGTTAGCGCAGTGACGTTACAAAAAATAAGAAGTAGGTGTCATTGACCACCTAACCACAATAAAATGATAATATTTTATTATAATATTTTAGACATAAGTAGAGGACTCATGTCTCGATGTGATGCATATTTTTTGTAATTTTTTTCCAAGTAAATAATTAATTATGAATTTTTATTACAACTTTTAAAAAATATTAAAACTTGTATGTCGACCACCTTAACTTGGTCAAAACTTCATGAAATTCAATTTGATTTTTTAAAACCTATAGTATGCAAAGCATAGGAATGTGACACATGTTTTAGATTCAAAAAATGTGATACCATTTGAAAGCTATAGATGTTTTTCAATCAACCTATCAACCAGAACTTTAGTCATAATTCAAATAGAAAAAGAATAATAATTATTTATTAAATTCAAAGTAAAGCATAATTAATATTGGTGGAAAGCTAAAAATGTCCTTTAAAAATGGTTTTCATTTCATCAATTTTGGTTTCAAAAAAAGTCGCCACCCACATACCCTACACATACCCATCATATCACCCCTTTTTGGCCCATCATTACCCTGCACATACCCAAACACCTTCTAAAATTAATTGTTGTTTAATATCATTTATGAATGTTAGGTTTTATCTCTCAAAATTTACAATTAATTAGGCTTGGATTTGAATTAAAGGGGCCAATTAAGGGAAATTAACCTCAATTAACTAATAAAGCCCTAGATTAGTGTGAAAGTGTAAAGGTACACTTTACAACACCCTAAATAAGGTACTATTAAGTCCATTTAGTTTAAAAAGGCCCTAAAATTAATGTGAATGTGTGAAATGCATTAAAACACTAAATGAAGGAAACATTTGGCTCATTTTAATATTAATTATTCCCCAATTAAGGAAAAAGGATTACTTTTTCCATCACTACATTTTTCTGCCACTTTAGTGAGAGTGTGACCCCATGTCAAATCACACTAAAGTAGACATTCAAGAAACTTATGTATTCAACAATGAAAAAGATACACAATAATAAAACATCAAAGACCAAGAAGGGTCAAGCCTAGATTGTCCAACGTGATGTGGAACACATCTAGACTATTGGTTTGCACTCACTCTAAGGTAGCAGAACTCTAGGCTATCCACTAGGTGAGTCTTATAATAAAGTGGCTTAGTGAGAAAGTCATGCCTATGTGTTGACTCTCATCATACTAACCATACCAAAGCTATCACTTTGATAACTTCAATAAGGCACGACAAGGTGGAACAAAATAAAGGGGGTGGAAAATGAGAAAATCATATTACGCTCCCATAACATATCAAATCTATTCTCCTGAAAGCTTCAATAAGGAACCATAATGAAAGACAAGGCTCCATAGGAAAGCAAGGTGTATTATGCTAGGTTTCCTTGAATTAGGGTTTCGAGCTTTAGAAGCTCAACAAATTGTATTATGCCAAACACATATGAACATTATGTATAGGTTTTTGTTCAAGGGGATATTGCTTCATTCGCATAAGGTCTTCTCTTACGGATCATCATACCTAATGTCTCCAAGAGAGGAAAAGTGAAGAGTAAAATATTCACAACTTAGGGAATGCAGTGCATTGGATCACCATTAAGAGGAAATTTGTATGCTAAGAACTATCACACTCTTGGAGGACATCAAACCAAATGACACCACCAAGAAAAGGATGCATCATAGGAATAAATAAAATCACATCATCAAACATGCAAAATGTCAAAATATATTATCGATGTATGCCCCCATTTTAAAGAAGTTGCTAACATCATTGTTGTGAGTAATTTCTTTAAAGTAGCTAATGTTTACTCCTAAGAAATGATGAGTGGTTTCCTCGAAAAACCCTATGCTAAATCATAGGTTTCCAAAATAAAGCCACATCATGAAAAAGGAGGGAGGGGTTCCCCCCAAAAATACATAAGGGATCTATAGATTCAAGGTCAGTATATCTTTGCTTCAATGTTGTGTTAGAGCTTGGAAATGTCATAATTCCCCAAATACTCATAGAACTGGAAGAATGACACAAAGAAAGTGAAATCAAAGAAAAATCCTTTTGGGTCAACATGGAAAAGACCTAAATGTCTCGAAACCTTGCATCATCCCCAAAAGGAAAACAAAAGAAAAGAGAAAAGATAAAAAATTTACTCGACATAAAGAAGAATGCATATACAAATAGAGGAATGCACAAAAATAGAGAGATATACATCAAACGAGACAGTACTAGGATCACATAAAGAAACATGAACAATAAAAAATGCAAAAGAATATTAAGGAACATGCGAGTGAATCTATAGTAGGTATTTCACATCCCAATCTCGATCAATACATGTGGAAGGGCTAGACGGTGGACAACTAGTCAAAGGGACAACAAAAAATTTCAAAA